>VXBC01009255.1:911458-935499 GCA_013399945.1 Ploceus nigricollis | reverse complement strand
TCCGGTGCCGCGGGCGAGGCGGGGACGGGATCCCGCCTCTGTCGGTCCCGCAGCGGGTGGTGGCCGCTGTCTCCCGGCCGGGAAATCCGCACGCCCTGCAACCGCTCCCCGCCTCACGCTTCCTTGTCCCAGCACGGGAGCACCATCCCTAGAAAGGAAACGAGCCCGGTCACTGTCCCGGCCGGTAGTTTAGGTTTCCCGGCACCATCCCCCCTCCCCACCTTTGGGAGACCCTCACCCTTCCTTTCCACAAGTGAAGCATTCCCCAGCCACAGCCAGATTATCCCAGCAAGTCTTGTAATTCCTTATGGTTTTGTTTCTTCCAGTGACTACACATCTGTAAGAAACAAACACAGTGAGCAGCACTGACCCTGCCATGTCCAAATGCCTCTCTCTTCACTCGCTGTAATCCTGAGTCACTTTGTGTCTCAGTGGTACTGAAATGTGGAGCAAGTGTAAGGTTCATTCCTAGCTTCTGTAGCTTTTTTCCAGCAATTTAATATTTTGCATCCTCTGTGTTCTGGATCACCAGCTGCCTGTGAGGCTCAAGGGAGAGCTCAGCAAAATTGAGCAAGGTGCAAGCAGAACTGAGGGGGTCCTCGCTGGCAGTGCAAGGCTGGCAGCTGGGTTGTGCATCAAGGTGGTAGGTGGCTGCTGAGCTGCAGGGGCTGGCAGCAAGGTGCTGGTCACGCTTGTGAGAGGGCAGATTTAGGAACTTCACTCTTATCTTCTATTGGAACCCTCAAACCCACAGCAAAAGTGAGTCTCAATTCTGAAAAGATTCTTGAGTTTCTGAATGGTCTGTAGCTGTTGGACACCTTGGTGGTGTGTGAACTGTGAGTGGCCTCAGCAGCAACTCCCACCTTGTCTCAGGGAGCAGGGCACCGTGGCACTTGGGCCATGGGCAGTGAGGCATTTGAATATACCAGAAAGACAAATGACACAAAGAAGAAATCTACTGTAGAGAAGCAGGGGCAAGAGTGGAGGCAGAAGAGAGGTGAGTGAGAGGAGAGAGCAGGCAGCAGCCGCTCTGCCAGGCAGCAGTATGAGAGCTGCTACAGCCACAACACTCCATGCTGTGCACAAACGAAAATGTTTTACCTGTTGCTTCTGAGTTCACTCACATCAACATCCCTTGACATATTTGGTCTCCTTAAACTATCACCCATTTGGTTCTATTTTCATTCAAATCCTGTGCCACTTGCCAGCTGGCTTCGTGCAATTCCTTCTCTGGGTTTCATTCAGTGCTGTCACTGTACTGTGGAAGGTCAAATTCACCAGTATCCCCAAAGAGTTTTACAAGGAAACAAGTTGTATGAAACTCACATTTCCAAAGGGCAAATCAGAGGTTAAATAAATTATCCTGTGAGTAATTTTGAGCCAGGAGCAGAGAGTATTAATACTCAGTTTGCAAGTCTCTATCCTTTCCAAGTCTCCAGCACGGCAAGATCTCAAGAGGCCCCTCACCGCAGTCAGGAACAGTTTTAATGTTGCTGCTGTCAGGACTTCAAAGAAGCTCTTTTATTAAGCTTTGCAAGAGGACCCTCCTGGCACCCTCATTGTCCTCCAAAATGCTTCCCAAAGTTCAACTGAGCCACTGGTTGTCTGTTGAAAGACCTAGTCTTAGTGTGTTGAAACTACTGTCATGATCTTGTCATATTCATGTTATTCTTACCTTGTGCCTTCCTCCTCTGCATTATATCAGCCTTTTATCTTGCCCATCACACTTGCATTTCAGTTCTCTGGGCAGGGCTCACCTTTGTGTAGTTTTTATGTGCAGCACATCACATTGATATCTCAACTGCTGAGCAGAGTCACCAGGTAACTTCAGGGCTTGGATGAGTTTTCATTTTTATTCCTACCTGCAGAACAAAGGAGCCAGATTAAGACCTCTAACTGTTTTTAGGCTTTTGCACCAGATACATCCTGAACACCTAGACGTGGAGCCCCACACTTTGCCTACAGCCCCCAAATCCCAAGTGCTAGCCAAATCTGTGATCCTTCTGCTGCCTCTGACATAAATGCATGTTCAGTGTGGCATGCCCATCAGCCTTTGGTCATGGCATCAGTGTAGCTCTCTCCATTAGCTGAGCTCCTTTTCCCTTCAATACTGACTTTGGAAGCAATGGGTGTGGTGAAATGTGCCACTCAGTCATTTCCCTGCTCCTTGCAGTAACGTTTGTGGGCTGTCACCTCTTACCTTTGGTAAAGGCTAGTCCCCAGCCTGCTAGTCCTCTCCCACCTTGCTTTCAACACCTTTTCCTTCACGCCACTTCAGGCCTCTGTGCTCACAGGCTCCCTCCCTCCCACCCTTCCTCTCCTTTTCAGCATGCTGCCCCTCTCTGCTGCTTGCACAGATGTAGTGTCACACACAAGTGTGGTGACAAGACAATGAAAGAGGGCATGCAATAATTTGTCCAACACTAGTCAGATGAAGCTGTGGCATGAACCAAAATACACTGTGTGCTAGGGGTTAGGTGCTGTCCCCACAGAAGCCAGTGCCAGGGTTGCCTAAGCAAGATCTTGAGGGCCCGGTTAAGAAACGCCCAGGGCCAGGGGACAGGCTGTGGACAGCAAATATGTAGCTGAGTAGACTGTCCATCATTCATTACTTCCCTTTTTTCCCCATCTCCTTATTAAGCCAAACATTTTTTATCCTCAGAATCTGGGGTGTTTGGTTTATTTTTGTTTACTTACATTTTTTTGCTTGTGGGTTTCATGTTGAATAGCATCTCTTCCCTTTTCATTCACTCACTTCAAGGGACTTGTTCCAAGATATCAACATCTATAGCCAGTCTAAAGCCCATCTGGTATTTCCCAGTAGAAATAGAAGAGAGAAGACAGCCTACAATCTTCTTATGGCCAAATTACGAAAGCAGGTGAAGTGGAATTCCTAAGTGCCTCTGAAGTGTTTGGAAAGGCAGAAGTTTACATTGCTAGCAGGACAAAAACCCTGAAGATTTAGACATGTCTCTTTGAAATGTGTCAGTGGTGCAGGACCTCTGCAGCAAATGGTGTTGTTCATTCTGGGTGGGACCAGAAAGCCAAACAAACCTGACAGAGCTGTGTTCTCTGGCTGTCTGTACTGACCCATAGCTCAGAAGTGGCATCTCTGCTGCAAACATTGCCCCATTAAAAACTTCCTGGGAAGAGGGTATTCCCTCAGAATTCATCCAAGGCCACAGGATGGAAGAGCAAGGCTGAGGTGGAATACATAGTGATTGTACATCCCTGGATTGTACATAATAAGGTAAATTACAGAATTTCACAGCCTATACAGTATGCCAGCAAGTGATCTGCTTCAGATGCAGTACTCAGGCAGTACGTCAGCAAGGGCCTTCTAGAAGAGGTTTTGAAAGACTATTTCCTATCAGAAAATTATTTTTAAATCTCCCTAGTAATTTTATACAAGTAGAAATGGTACCTTCCCTCCCACTGTCCATCCAGTGTTGCCACCTGTCAAGACAGTCCTGGATACTTCTCAGCCCAGTCGTCTCACTCCCAGGAAGAATCTTCTCTTATTTATCATCGTGTGGATCTTCAGGTGGTTGAAGTGTGTTTGGCACAAAACTGCCAATTACAGGATGGTCTTTTAAGATATTTCTGACAGGATTTTTTTTTAACACACTTGCATGTATTCCCATGTGGAAGGCTGACTGAAGCTTGAGACTCACACTGGTGGTGCAGTCCCACAGCTCTGTGCAACTGCTATTGTCAAAAATGGCATTGACTGCAGCCCTAATGAGATGAGAGAATGCAGACCTTAATAATAAATTTTGAGAAATGTTATGCCCTCCTCCTGCCCCATTTGAGACTTACATGAGCCTGGCTAGACTTTCCTGGACATGGAGTCAACGTAAACTGAGTCTGGCTTTGCTGCTTCAGGTGTGCAGGAGAAGGGCCAGCAGCAGGTGTGTTGGTAACACACGGGCTGGGTGCTGCTCTTCTCGTCATACTGTGAGAAGAACCAGGAGCAATCTTAGAAGAGTGAATGCTCTAAAACAGCAGATCATGAGCAGTGGTGGGGAGTTGCACCTAAGCAAAACAAAATCATGGAAGGGGCATACTAGTAGTTATTCCTTAAAACTCTTCCCAGTAAGGTGGCATCCTTTTTAGGTAGCTATAGCTCTACATTCACCTAGTTTGCATCACCTGATGACACTTATTTGCCACCAAGAATTTCTAAAACATGTTTAGCTTCACCCTTTTGTTTTGGTAACCAGTTTTTGCAATACAGGGAAAATAATACTTGTCACATTTGTGAAGTCCCTTGAAGCCTGCTATTAAAAATCAGGAATGGCTGTTTCACTGTCTCTGCTCTGGTAGGGGCCAAGTACTTCTGTGCTCAGTCCTGTCCTGCCATCCTCCATCAAAAAATCCTTGCTCAGTGTTCCCAGTGAAGTCAATGGGAGTTTCCTGGTGAAGGGTGATGAGCTGGGTCCAAACTAAACACCTAACTAATAAACACAGCAGGAAATAGCTGACTGCATCATTTTAAGCTCTGTGCTTTTACCTGACTCAGACACGCTGGCATCAAGAAGGATCCTAGGGGCAGGATGCGACCCAAGGGAGGAGAGGAGATTCCAGGTTATGGGCAGGCATGTCTATCTTCTTCTTCAGGAAAATCTTTGGCAACAGTGTTAAACCTTTGCAGCGAGGTGCGTGCTGCTTGGATAGGTGAGCTGGTAGGTAGGCTATTATCTATTGTCTGCTTAACAATAGCCTACACATACCGGGGAAGTTACAACTGACTAGGAGGAAAATCACCTCCCAGCAGACACTGAAAACAAATTTCCACTTTACTCACAATACAGGGTACAGGTTTCTCACATTGAAACTCAGGTGCCTATGTTTAGACATGTAAATAACACAGCACTAAAACACCTGGATTGGAAAGCCCTTTAATTTTATTTATGTATGAATTTGCAAAGAGGGAAACAAGACTTGCAGATGTNAAAAAAAAAAAAGGAAAAAAGGTGTACAGCTGACAACAGCAGTGTGGGGTTAAAGGGGCCAGAATAGATTTTCTGCACAGTAAATTATTGACTCTTAAAATAATACAGGCAAGAAAAGAGTATGTTTATATGTTGACTTCCTAGATTTTTTTTCTAGAGATGTTTTTTATGTGCCTTCCAACCTATATTTGTCTCTTACCTGCTACGGTATTGATGATTGCTTTTTGCCAGATTACAATCAGACACTAAGGTAGGGGCTTAGATGATGTATTTGACCAAGACAGGATTTATTTCAAACTGTACAATTGTACTCTACTGAAGCCATAAAGGACTCAATACTTGGAGGAAACATACAATTTTAATTATGGAAATGGCACACCAGTTTGCCTTCAAAAATATGTGCTTGTCATGTTGCCTTGGAAGAACTACTGAAACATTGAGGCAGCTGACATTTGCACTGACATGCAAAAAGAACTAGGGTTTGTTTTTATGATTCCCCTACCAGTAATAGAAAGAGCTTGTGAATGAAATGACCATTAATTTTCATGAGTGCTTTGGAAGAAAGAGCAATAAAATCTATTTCTCCACCATTTTTCATATTTCCTTTTACAGCCTGTGGCCTGAGCCAGCCTAGCAAAGGCATGTGGTTGATTCCTGGCAGATCTCATATTGCCAAATTAATGATGCCAAAGTCAGACCAAGGAGATCAGAAGTTCTTCCCCAGCCTTGGCATTTTAATCTGAAATTTCTCTGCTTTGAATAGAATGCTTTCCTCCCACAGTCCCTTCCCATGTAGCACAAGGCAAGTCGTACTTGTAGGTGCTGGGGGCAGTGCAAAACTGCAGGAGAACAAAATTCCAGTGAAATACCTATACCCTAAGAGTATGCAAATGTAAATGGCATACATAGGCAAAGTGAGATAAAGGGAAATCCTTGTTCATGTAACATGCACAGCCAAGAGCTCCAACCCATACTGGCTCAGTTTTCCTGTAGGAAGCCCATTAGACTGTGGGCCAAAATTAGAGAATGATGACCTGTGACTCTACATTTTCATTTGGCAAGTACATTTTGTGCCTAAGCAAGAAAGCAAGGTAGGCAGAGCTGACCACTTCTAAATGAACAATTAAATGAACTCTTCTACCTTTCAGAAGAATTTAATCAGGGGCTGCTATTACAATGCCCACCTGGGGCAAAAAAGAAATTTAAAACGGGATTCTGCACCAGAAGGCACCCTGCAGGCAGGTTGATCAGCACACAGGATGAGAGAACCAGAGCTGGGCATGGCTTTGTAAGCAGCCTTTGCTCTGCCCTGGTGGCAGAGCTGTGGGTGACAAGTAGACATTGGTCTCAGCTGAACAGCTCTGATGTGAGCTTGAAAAGGGTAGGAATGCCACGTTTCTAACTCAAACTGCAGCTATAGAGAGCTGCATTGTCGGGAACCATACAGTCCATCCCTGCAGGCAGAGGTGAGGACTTCCACTGGTGCCCACTGGCGTGGGGGGAGCTGGCACAAGGTGCTTGAAGGACAAGTTGGTGCATGTTGGCTTCTCTGAGAATCCCATGGTGGCACAAACATGGGGTAGCTTTCCCAGATCACAGGGTGGGAAAGCTCTACAGTCATTTGTCTTGCCAATTTTTGGATGGCAGCTTCTCCTTTCTGACCAGGCAAAAGGAAAGTGACCAGTGTTGCTAGTTTCAGGTAAAAGCTCTTTGAGATTTTGCCCTGCTCTTCAGACAGACAGGCAGACACCCATACTGATACACAGCACAGGGATACAATGTATCAAGATACAAGGAGGCTCGACCTGTGCCACAACATTCTTGCTCTACCTGCTGGGAAGCAGAGGCTGAATGAAGGGCTTGCTCTCTGTACCCAGCCTGTGACATCTTCCCACTTTCTGTGCACTGATCCACCGACGGTGACCAAGTTCAGAAAATGTGACCCAGGCTTACAGCCTCCTTCTGGGCCTCCCTAAACCAAAGGCTTGTCTTTCCCACCCACAGAGCTTTGCAGGAAGAGGATTTCTACAATCAAGCACAGGAAAATGCCTGTGGGAAGTGGAATTAACCCCTACCACAGTCTTTGCGGGTAGGGAAAGGCTGGAGGCAGCAAAGAATGTTGGATAACATGCCCACCTTGGCTTTTGATTCTCTGCAATTCTTGCTGCTTCTCCAGCCACTACCAACCCATCAGCATGCTTTTAACTCATTTATGCTTTTTCTTGATCAGGATACCAATTTTTGGTGTTTCCTTACTTGATACAGATGCCTCTGGGAAAGGACAAAGTATCCCTGCGAAGTAAATTACCATCGTGGCTTTTATTTTTTTTTTTCCTCTTTTTCCTTTACAGAAATTTCTTATTCAGTTTGCTCAATTCAACAACCTTCTCTCTTTCCACTTCAGGCCTTAAGTTGCTTGCCCTTGATGAACTAGTTCAGTCAAAGCCATGCTTGGTTTACAAATATGAGAGTAACAGGCACCTTACAGCCTACGATAAACAACTATTACTTTTAAAAATAGACCAATACCTGTTACACTGTGCCGTGAAACATTTCCTTTTGCTCTTTTAACTGGTGAAGGGTGGTGGAATAGCCCAGCAAATGCTCATGTGCACAGGGAGGGAGGTGACAGATCCCTTCTCCAACAGGACCCACCACACCTCTTCCAGCACTGGTTTTGTACCCGTCGGGTGAGTGCCAAGAACTGGCACACACATTCAGGTTACGGTGTCGGCCAGCCATCAGCTAGCTTCTTCTCTCCTCCATCATTTTCATTTCGCTCAGAGCAAAGGGACAAATATGAAGGCTGATGGGCTAGATGCTCACCTTCAGGTCCCCTTTGGCAACAAGGAATTGGTGAAAGAGGTGGTGGGGTGAATGTAAGAGAATTTATTCCTGGTTTAATAGCCCTTCATTACAGCTAAGCCTTTTGCATAAATACAATTTGGCTCCCACCTCCTGAACATTGCTCCCTTGTATTAGGCCTTCTATAATGGCTGTAATTACAGTGCAAGCTCTGCTTTTATTTTATGGGAGCCGAGGTAAACCTGCCCAGTGTCCCAAGTGTTGATCCTCAAGTACAGCCTTGTTTGTGAGGCAGTGTCTCCATGCAGCAGGATCTAATAATGGGTGACTCACAGCAAAGACCTGCCAGTTTCCGCACTAGCCCTGTCTGCCCTCAAGACTGAGCTCTCTTGCAGGTAATTTTAAGCAGCTACCATGCTACTCTCCTGCCTCTTCTCTTTGCCTTGGCTTGCCAAGATTAGAGAGTTTAACCAATGACCCTAGTTGTCATCAATCTCAATATTGAGTGCACCAAGATAATGCAGGCACTTCTCTGTGAAGACAGGCATTTATGAACTATTTGTGAAACCATTTTAGCTAAAGAAGACAGACAGCTCTATTTTGTGCCTAATATTGTCTGACAGGTGTGGACACACCCTGGGATGACTTTCTTGTCATCCTGACTAGAAGGTCAAGAGTCTATGTTTGACAGAGAATTGCCTTTGGCACTCTAACAAAAAATGAAAACACAGCAGCATCCAGGAAAAAAAACCAACAAACCCCTTTGTAAACCAGATGTGCCAGATTTAACATTTCCCAGAGCTTAATTCCTTTTCAATTTTGTAGCTCCTCTTTGAAGATTATCCATGGACCCAACACCAGGCTAAACCAGAAAGTTTAGCTTTTGTTCTTCTATTAGCCATTATCAGCTTACTGTTTTAAACATCCCAGGGATGACGGGCAGTGTCTTTCTTCTCTCCCCTCCCTCCATTTTCATGCTTTGCCTAGGGATCTCTATGCAATACCATCATGCATTTCCCTGCCATTCCCAGAATGCAGCTGAGATCTCTTCTCTGTGGAAGAACAGAGCAGGGGCTGACCACAGCAGTGCTGTGGTTCTGGGGAGAGATCTCAGTCCCACCAGGATAAGAAGGTTGAGTTCAGAAAGGAAAGTTCACCAAAAGCTCAAGAGCTCAACAGTGGGACCATAAAACATACCAGGTAAGCTCTCCTGGGTTATTTCTTTGGCAATACACATTTCAGCAACTAAATCTGAGCCCACTCCATTGGTATATGTCAGACCCAGGAGAAAATACAGTTTCCTGCTAAGGTAATAAAGATGATGCCTATAAATTAATTTTGTCTTGGTTTTGAAATGAGGTTCCCTGTTTGTATAAAAATGGACACATCACTGCTTCATATTTGTGCAGAAGAGAGTTACATGTTAGTAGCCAAGAATCAGATCATTTCATTGCAAGGAAGAGAGGGAATGAGTAGTTTTTATCATGGGTTTTAAGGGAAGAGCTTTGCCAGGGTATGCGTTAAATTTAGAAAAAAACTCCTTAGGCCTTTCCTTCTCTTTGCCATAGGAAATGCTGCAAGTTACAGACCCAACAGCCACCTTTTGTACTAGTTGCTTCCACATACTGAAAGGGCACATTCAGAGATGCTGCAGCAACCAGCTGTGGTCAACCCATACTTGACTTTTTGACCCTTTTTGAGGCTAACCTACTGCTGCTTTCAAAGGCTGGATGGTTTCCAGGAGGATCACACCAACTAAGGCATTGGAAGGGGGGAAGGAGAGAAGAAATCTTAGGGTTTCCTTGCTGCCTTTTTAGCTCACACTAACTCATTGTACAAAACACTTGAGGCAGTGTACCTGGAAAGACCCCTGTGGAGAGCAGAGCTGGAGATAACCCTGCTCTGACTGGCTGATGGCTGTGGCAATCCTGCTTCAGCAGGTGCCACTGGATGGTGCTTTACGGAGGGGAGCAGGAACAGATGGGTTTGCTGCTAATCTGAGCCTCAGCAGCTTTTGTTTTCAAACTTGATCTTTTTGACATGCAGAGCAATGTGCATGCAGTCCTTGGCCATCTGTGGGGGTTCAGGCAGAGAGTAGTGTGTCTTGCCTTTCATCCTCAGCTGTGGGTAGCCTTGGGGGAAACCTGAAAGCATAAAAGGGTACAGCTGACAGCAGAATATCAATGGGACACCCGGCAGGCACTGAAAACCAAGGATGGAAGAAGTTCATTTGAGAATGTCGTGGCAGACCCACTGCTCCAGCAGTGCTGATTTAGGTAGTCCTAGGAGTTTGCCTTCCATTCATTAACTTCCTCTTCTCCATCACCAAAGGATAAGAAGGGGAGGAGGGAGGTAGCAGCCAGGCCAGGCTAAAGAGGGGATGGCTGGATCAGCCCTCTTCTTGAGGCTTCTTCAGGCTCCAAAGCAGGCAAGAGTACTTCACAGTCAGGGGTCATCACTACTCCTGGTCTACAGTTTTTCAGGATTCCTTGCCTAGTCCTCTTTCCATGGCCTGTTGGGTTTTTCTTTCATGCTGTTTAACCATTACAGACCCCAGCACTCAGTTTTTCCCTGCGTTAATCTTTCAATCAAACCAATATTCTTTCCAGCCTTTGTGGATGGGATAGAGGAAACTCCAAGAGATCTTGATTGTGGCTTTCAGGAGACAGTCATTGGTTTCACAGCCTAAGAAGGCAGGTTACTTCCAGTAAAGTTATGCAGCAGAGTTCAAACAGCCTGCATCTGTAGATCTCCTCACATGGATGAAGTAATAAAACATCAAATTTACCTAGAAATAGGACAGCAATCACAAGCCAAAGTTCACTACAATGATTTAAATTACAGTAACAAACACAAAGCTTAATCATAGCTGTACATCTCTATTTCCCTTCAGAAAACACTATGCCCTCTGCTCATCATGGATAGCTCATAACTGATCATGCATGTAACTAATGCTGGTTTTCCTCTAGCAATGAAATTCCAGGTAAATCCCACGTGCTCTGCTCAGCAGTGCATGCTTCATCTCATGAAGTAACCGTGGCACAAAGGACATTGTGCCAATTCCCCCCAGGTGCAAACGGGCACAGCTCCTTTCCAGTTAGTGGAGCAATATCAGGTTGCTCCTGCAAAAAGCATGACCTCCTTAGGGAAAAATAACCAGGAATTAGAAAAACATTTCTGTTAAAATTAGCTGGTGTACACAGTAATACATGGCTGAGACATAAAGCATTCCTCTCTCACTACCTAAAAACTCCTTCACTGAATTCATGAATCGTTCTTATCAGCATCCCTTTATTCCTGGGCTATAAGAGTACTTGAGCTAAAAGTTTCTCAAGTCCAAATCCACTCTAAGTGATGAGTATCTTTGAGGTCATAAAGTAATGCAAGCAATTTTTATGTTAGCCACATGAAAGTCTTCAGTGGAGAGCAGTGACCCTAAGAGAGAGTGAGATTTTACTAAAGATAACTTTTGTCGGACCTCTCTGCAACCTCCTAGCCAGGTAAATATCTTATAAGGCGATTTTGTAGTAGGTAGAGAAGAATTAGCATTTTTCCTGTTAGAAAGAGGCTGGTGCTTGAAAACTGGACTAAAGTAACTTTATTTTGCTTTATAACTTCCTAATATTGGTGCACAGAAAAACCATTGTATGGAAAACCAAATAGGGGGCATTTTGATATCTTTGAGTACATTTCTATTTTCCTTTCCTCTGTAATTATCATATATGTTTTGATATTTATCATTACAAGTGTTTACACAGTCACCTGTAGATTATTTTGAGAAAGCAATGCATTACTGAACATATATGTCCCAGTACCAAGCTTCCAGGAGATGCTGGGGTGGGATTCCTTGATGTCAGTTACAAAACAGAGGATGTACATATCTATATATCTGTATGTGTACCTATGTGCTTATGCCAGGCTTACAGCTGGTGACTCTGGAGGGACAAAGTACTGGCTGCTGTAAAGCAGGTCCATGGCTTTGTTTACTTTAGGGTTGGAGCAGGCACTTGGAATGCCCCTGGCTGAGGGTGCAAGACAGCCACCCCCACCTCTGCTGCTCATGAAAACAGGTGCCAAGAAGATTTCTATTATGGCACCATAAGAAAAATCAGGCTAAGTTCATCCCAATGAACTTGAATGTCTTGTGTGTGGGACAGGGAACTGAAATATAAGGGGTTTTATCCTCATTTAGGTATTCATTGTTGTTTTACTGGAATTTATTTATTTCACTGGCATACATAAGTATGAGTACATATACATGTATGAATATATAAAAGCTACATAATGAGAACCAATTAGATTCAACATATTTCAGCTAATTACTTATTAAAATAGTTTGGGAAATGAGTCGTTTAAATACTAGTTAGCAAAAAAAATCAAGTAAAAAAAAATTACAAGTTCAAGATTTACCCTTACCTACTCTAAATTATTAAAACCCCCACAGTAACTGCTGAAGAGTACAGAAAAGTTAAACTTTTCTATGCAAAATTATTTATGTGGGGAAAGTATGCACATGTTCTAAAGTAAATATACTGTTGGAGGAGGAACAGTTAGACTTCTAGAAAGTCTAGAAGTCTTTTCTTTCTAGAAAGATTAACTGAAACTTCAGCCTTAAGGTCAGCTTTGAACATCCCAGTGGAATCAGATACTTCTTAGCAACTTCTAAAAGCAGGCAAAAAAGTGTCACCTACAAGTTTCAACTTACTTTCCAGGGGTAAATTTCTGACTCCCAGATCTTCCCATCCAACTGGCAAATTGAGACTATGGTAACCAACACGCATAGTAACATAGTTTTGCATTGATACAACACATCCTACAAGAATGGCCATAAAAACTCAATTGCCTTTGCACAGTAACGTGTTCCTCAGCAAATTATACAGAGATCTACCATGGAAAATTTGACATAATTTTCTTGAAAATAACTGGAATAAAATATTTACATTTTGTTCAGGTGAGGGAATTAATATTATCTTGAATAAATCTTTGGGTATTTTAAACTTTTATTCAAATACATAAAAGCCTGTGTTTACTTCTCCAACACTTGCCATCTCTTCGGCAGAAAAACACTGAGACATATAGAGCTCTAGTTTCCTAAAATCTTGTTCATTCCTATTATTATTTGCAACATTTATTCCTTACCTACCCCAAATTAAAACTGATCTTCACAAAGGCTGCTGTCCCCATACCTCATCCTGCTGCACTGCTCAGTCACAGCATGCACCACACTCTGTGGGGTAAACGAAGACAAGTCTCAGAGCTGTATGAAGATTGGAAACTTCCCTGAGCCCTGCAGCAGGCTCAGGGTAATGCCCAGGTATTTCTACAGCAGAAGGGTGCAGATGCTCTTCCCCACGTGGGACAATGCCAAGCAGTATTCACTCCTAGTCTGAGGCTGAGGGAGCTATCTCACAGAAGGCTTTAATCATGGAAATACACGGGCACAACCTCACAGGAGGTTCCGAAATGATCTGCTGTAGAAACGAAGTAAGGGTTTTCCCAGGAGTACTTTGCCCTGAACAAGCAGAAAGCCAAGGCATGTGTGGCATCCAAGGTGCTGAGTTCTGGGGCCCTGGAAAGGCAGAGATCTGTTAGTTCCCTCACTAAAGGCAGAAATCAGAGTTCACTCTAGAGGAAATTTGCAGAACTTTTTGAGAAAAAAATGTGTCAAGAAATACAATAACATACAGACATCAAACAGAAGGCCCCAGTGCCCTCTGGAAGCCAGCACCTATTTGCATGGGCAAGCAAGCAAGCAGGAAGGCCACTGCCTGAGTGTGAGGAGACCCTTCAAACAATTTTATTGAAAAGCAGTGAGCACACTCCTGGGCCCTCTCTGGCAGCAAGGGGAAAGGCAGAGAGTCACATTCTGCATGGATGATATTCTTGGCAGTAGAGAAGATTGCTGACATCCAAAAGTAGAGAACAGCTGGGATAAGTTTTGACCAGCTTGCAGTAAGTCTGGATGACTCTGTATCTGTCTTATCTGAAGTCAGCTCTGTGGATTTTTCCAGGCAGATAGATGTAGCCCAGCTGCATGCAGGGCTACATCTATTAAATTTAGCAGGATTAAACAGGTTCCAGGTGGCATGTAACTCTTCTACTAGATTTCTTCATCTCTAGGGTTTACTCCAGCAGAAACCTCAAAGCAGATGAATCTACTTTTCCCCTTATCTATTCCTATCAGACTACAGTACCCAGAACCATGCCTGCAGAGAGCTCTAAAGAAACTACTCTCTGAAATTATTTTACACATTATATAAACTTATTTTCTGAACTTTCTTTAAGCACAATGAATAATTGGGATATACACTTATTGACAACACAACTCACTTCACAGCTACTCAAGAACCATATTCCTGGTGAGGTAAGAAGTGTTATAATCATGAACTATTTTACAACCCACTGTGGCAAGGCCATGGGACAAAGCTACTTGATGAGCAGGAGCTGCCTCAGTTGCCCATTAAGCCAAGTGTCTGTCAGGGCACATCTGATACACTGAAAGCTGAGAGATGCAAAGCACTCTGCATGGGCATCCTGAATCTGAGAGAGCTAAACATGTCACAAGTCCTGCACAGTTCCCTATCCTCCACTTCAGTTAAACAGGTAGCATGCCTAATCCTTGGAATACAGCAGAGATTGCTCCTCTTAGCTCCAGAAGTCTCTTTGCCAAAACCATCCTTGGAGGAGGATTGGGAAGGTACTTCAGCGTAAGATACCCATGTTGCTCTCCTTTAGTCTAACTTCTTCCCTGAAAAGACATGAAGGAGCAGGAGCTTGTTGTTGGAAAATGAAGCAGCAGAGGAGGTTTAAGGAAGGAGGCGCCTTTGAGATTTTTTTTCTTCTTCCTACTTTAGACACAGTAACCTCAAACCTGAAGGAGGGTCCTAGCAGAAGTATTCTTACCCCCAAGGGGCTTCCAATCTCCCAGGTGAAGATGGAGAAAGCATGAAGAGAAACAACTTGTTCATTAGGACATCCAAAAAGGAAGCTGGTTAGAACCTCAAACTCCTCTATGAATCATCAATCTGAGAATACTTCATGTAAGACCCTAAAAATGAATCTAAAATTAAAATCTTCCCTTTAAACCTTCACTTTTCCTTAACTTCCTATAACTAGAGTTCAGTGGTTGGAAGCAATGAAGAAGGAACAGAGTACTTTCTCCACTTCATACTTTGCTGTAGGCCAGATCAGAGAGGATGAGAAATGTTCTTCCCCTCCCAAGCACTGAGATGGGACATGCACCCCCTCATGCACCAAGTAGCATAAAATGGGAGGAAATTACAGTGCTAGGGCTAGGTCTCTAGCTCAGTAGCAGTTTGAGCATGTTCATCTCAATCTTTTTTTCCCTGAAAGCTATTTTTAAACTAGTCTATATGTAGCTTTCTTTACTTTGATACTTAATTAGTTACAATTAAAATAGACTACATTTATGTAGTATAAATTGAAGTATATATTGAAAATATACTACATTTATGTAGTATAAATTGATGAATGGTGCTCATCAAAATACAGTAAATAATAAAAAAATTGCACTTACACTGAAATATATGTGAATATATCTCCTTAAGACTTCCAAAGGGATTTGGGTTATGAATCACAAACATTCCCCTCAGCATTAGAATCTTGTGAGTCAGAAAGATAGTCATCATTAATCACTTCTCGAGCATTTTTAACAAGGTAGCTCCTGCTTGCTGCATGTTTTCATTCACATCAGTCATTTACATAGCACAAAAGGTGTGCCTAGCACTTTAGAGACAATTAGCGCAAAAATATTTGCTTTGTAGTGTTTACAACTATAATAAGATCATACGAAAAAAGAAAGGATTCCCTCTGTGAATGAAAGAACAGGAATTGCAACTATGGCAAAGTAGCAAGCTTTTTCCATGGTGTGGGATATGTCTGCATTTCTGTTTTTCCTTATTATTCTTACTACTCACAATTATAAGTAGGAATGTATTCACACAGTTCCCTTAAGACTTCAACATTATTGTAACCATGAAAGTATTTTGTCATCCCCTTTCTCAAAGGGATAAAAACCACTCTTAGACTGTTTTGGGGGTGGGGGAAGGCACCCAATTCTCCACCAAACACTTACAGTACTTGCATCAACATGTCTTTTAAGAAGCAGTAACAGAGGTGCCAGGATTGATGCAATCGGAGTNACTTAAAAAAAAAAAAAAACTGGAAAAAAAAACCCTTTTCCCCTCTAAAAAAAAAAAAAAAAAAAAAAAAAGAGAGAGAGAGAAAGATAACTATTCCATGACTGCCACTTAGTTCAGTACATTTAAGCAAAGAATAAGGAAGGTTTAATTTGTTCTTCCCAGCACAGTTTGTCAGTCATCTTCTTAACCCCATCTATACATTGGAAAAACCCTCATAATACAACTACCTCTACACTCCATGGAAAAACAGTATATCCTCACGCGTATTTTTTCAGGACTTCGCTCATGCTTTCCTTCAAGTATCACAGATGTTATTTTGGACCTCAATGCCATAGATGGATGTATCAGTCCACAAGTGAGATCAGAGTTACAAAAGAACTGTGAAAGCAAAGGAGTTAGGGACAGTTTCAGAAGTACTCTGTCACAAGCAGTTTATTAGAACTTCACTTTGACAATAAATAAGGTATTTCCCAAGAAATCAAAACGTAATTATTTAGAAAGTTAAACAACGCAAGTTTTCACAATGCAATTTTTTATATATACATATTTTGCTGTACTTTACACACCAGTTCATCCAGAGCTGTACAACAGTAGGATGTTTATTTTTTAAATTCACACAACAGGAGAATATCAAGACATGTCTTTAATCTGGAAACTGTGTGTAAAAGTAACCCCAAACCACACCAGCTCCAGGTTGGATAGTCCAACTGGTATGACTGAATCTCTGTTCTGTAGACTAGCTGCTGAATTCAAAATTGGATGTATGGCTTACCCAGGAGAAATAGTGCCTTTTGAGAGTTATGATTTTAAAGGACTAGCAAGCTGCTCAATTGCAACAGCACAATGTAGCCATTTGTAATTTACAGTGCTACTGCACAACCTGCTGTGTCTTCAACACAAGTGGCACAGGACAAACTTCTGTAAAAAATGATAATTTTCAATGTTGTAAATCTCTAATAGTAAATACAAACTTCGCACTTTGCACTGTTAACTGTGAAAACATCTTTCAGGTTTGGTTAAATGAATTAGCATTTCTTAAATATTCAAGACATTTAATATGCCTCAATAATACTTTTAAGAGTTTGACATTCAAAATTTACTTCAAAAGAATGCTTCCGTTAAATAAAGCACCAAGATTTCCCCACGTGTTTATTCCTTAAAGAAAGTCTATGAAACACTAGCTTTTTTTTAAACATTAGTTCTGCTACGAGTTGTAATTTCAAAATAAAATTTAATTCTTATGGTTTGATCAAAGCCTTGTTTCCAAAGTGAGCTTTACATATTCTGTGCAACATCCCATTTCTTTAAGTGCAGAGGTACAGGTCTCCAAGTTATGCAGCTGCAATCGAGTTGTCATCTGCTTGACGACCCTGAGGCTTTAAGAAAATAAAGACAGAGAATTAAAAAAAAAAAACTCAAAACAAAACAAGCTACCAAACAAATTCCCCTCAAAAACCCAAACCCAACCAAAAAACCCACACCCAGGCAAAAATGATAGACTACTAGGAAACAAACTCTGCAATACACTGTTTTACAACCCAGTAAAATAGTTGTTTTCAATGTAGCTCTGGTACCCAAGTGTAGCATTAAGCTTATCCTACTTCTAAAGGTTTCCAACAGTGGCACAAACACACAGGACATCCAACTGAAATTTCAGTTTGGCCCCTAGAGGCCTCAGCTCCTCAACTGCCCTGGTAAATGCCTTCTCCACACACATCTGCACAGCTTAGACAAGGCCTGGCTGATCAGAGCTCTGAGCATTACTGCAGTATAGAAAGCTGATAATTACCAATGTGTAAAACAGGAATTAGACTGACAGTTTCTTGGAGAAATTTTAAGCAGCATCAATAGAGATAGAAGAGAGCAAGGAAGAAGTTCTAAAGAAGAAAAGGCATCCTTACAATAAGATTTTCTGATGTTCTGACAACTCCAAAGCAAAAGCAAAGAATTCTGAAGCTTGAGAGTCCACAGGAGATTTATGAACACCACGCTTTTGAGAAAAAAAGCCTCTTCTATTTACTTAAGAGGACACCCTGACAACCAGTCTTGAAGAGCCAGTGACTGCCAGCATACTCAAAAAGTAAGTTCTGCCTATCTCTTTTGGTTAAAACAAAATTGAAATAATGCCAGGCCCGTTTCCTAGAAACACGATTACAGATGTCTGAATCCATCCATCTCAAATCATGTAAACAAGTCCTTGGGCTCCTTGGGCTTGTTAAGAGTCTGAATAAAAAGTGAACAAAATATTCTGGAGACAGCAACAGTGGAATGAGAAAGCAATGGATTTAAATGATTCTTAAGAAGTAAAAAGATCTGTTTTTCACGGTGTGATTGAACTACCTTCAGAGTTATACCACCTATGAAAAAAAATCTAGACTGATTCACTGACAGAATGTGTTTTTAGAAGTTATTTAGGGAGGTGCTACAGTGTCTCTGAACCTAGACATATGGGTTGCTCAAACACTTTTTTCAGAAGTGCTATGAATCATGGTATTAAAAGTATTTGATTACTTAGCTCGCTCTACTATGCTCAAAATAGAGGCAATTTTAAAACGCATTTTACAGAGTCAGACATGGAACAGAACAACAGAGACATGACAAGCACATTCAGTTAGTTCACCTAGTGGTAACCAAATACATACTGCACTGAAACAGATTTCCTAAAGATTTTGGCTGACAACACCAATGCACAACACAAGATTTTTCAAAGCAAGTAACCATGTTACAAGCTGGACATTTTAGTCTGCTTAGAGACACTTAGCTTTGAACACAGCTGGGTGGTTGTCCCCAGAATCTGAGCAGCCCCAAGGGAAGCCTTGAAACACAAGTCACTCCTCATAGCCTTACCTTTACAAAAATGTGTGTTGGTATGAAACGTCTGAGCAACTGATTGGTGAAGTTTGGGAATCGCATCAGGTTAACGTGAAGAGAAGGTAACTGCTGATAGCCAGCCATCAGAGGATAGAAGTTATATAACATTTCCTGCTGCGAGCCAGGAAGGATTCGTAGCCGGATCTTAAAAAAAGAAGAAAAGAAAGCCACAACCATAGGTAAGTTCTGTGTCCAAAAGCTCTGCCTACTTTCTATTTATGCACTGGTTACTTTCTGAAGCTGGAAAGAATGCAACTAATTTCCAATTCTAGTTAAACTATTGCTTCTATATCAAAACACCATGTTACCCATAAACGACATGGCAAACAGCTCCTAGACAGGCTTCCATCTAGCCCTTTTTAAAATGGAGTCTGCATTCATATATTCTTCCAGACAGAATTTACCATACTTTAAACATCTAAAAAACAATGAGTTTATCCTCTCTATACATCAGTGCAAGTCTAATCAATGTATTCTTCACTACCAGATAAACCAGCACGATTAGTGGATGTGACAATTCGGTACCTGTTTAAGGCCAGAGAACATGAAGGCATCACTAGGTTCCACGGACACCTCCACATCCTGGACTAAATTGGTCTTATTTTGCAGGTGATACCTGACAGGTAAGGACTCTCGGACTCGACCAAATGATGGCAGATCTTTAGAAAGAAAGTAAGTTATCTCAAATACAAAATACATCTTCAAGTTCCACTCAAAAAAAAAAAAGTATATTGCAAAAAGCAGTGAAAAGTTAATAAAAAAAGATACAAGAACTAGGCATCTAAAGCCCTTCTGATAAGTTTCTTTAGAAACAGATTAAACAACAGAACACAGCTTCATTACAGTTTTTCAGTACCACGTTTCAACATCCAGTTGAAAAACCTCCCAGCTGCTAACACTGCCCAAGAATACTAACTAGGAAGTCACTTCCATTGCTGCTGACTATTTTCAGCTTACCAAAATCTAATCAGATACTGTCAGGAAGCTCCTTCAAAGTGTAACAGGATAGGAGGATAATGGAAGAATCTCAGTACATAAGAAACCAAGCAGAGGAAAGCATTAAAATTATGCGTGTTTGGTGGGCATTTCAATCCCCTTCTGTTCTTGTGCAGGTGAAGTGCTGTAAGAGAAACATTTCACCTGCCAACAAGCATCTCCAGCTCTCCAGTCTGTTTCTTCCTGGGATGCACCCAGAATGTGGGTGGATGGAACAACTGTTGCCAAGGCATCTAGAGAAACCTACTGGGAAGGCAGCATCAGCAGAGCTAACTCCAGTCTCTGTGCTGCCACATAACACAGGTTGAGTATTATTTCAGCTCCACTGACAGCTTTTAGGAGAACATCTGTGTAACTACCTACCTCCTCTTCCCTTCAAGTGGGGAAAGAAGAGCAAGCCTTGAAGCAGTTTCTTTCTCTAGCTCCATAATATTCAGCACCACTTTTCTGTATTTTGCTACAGTAAATTGAAGCTCTGGGTGCTGTAAAAAATGTGGCAGTCTTTAAAATTCTAATTAGGACATGTATGTTGCCAAATTAGTATTACCTGCATTAACATGGAGGGGAATGCTCTCTACAATCACATGCGGTAGAGTGATGACTGTGTTAACAACAGGTACACTTTCCACAGGTGAACTTCTGCAGGAAAAAGGCAAATGGAGACCATGTTGAATATTATACTACATAAAGTATCAAGTAAGTATACAAACTAAGTAGTAATTAGTAGGTCCAAAGTCTAAACAGTGCTTGTTACAGGAATATACAAAACTTTTTTGTTTGTTTTTTGCACTCCTCCCCACTCCCAAAAAATCCCAAACCCAACATCTCACTATCATTCCTAAAAAAATCAGCTTACTTCCTCTCCTTATCAAGGCCAAGAGATGCTTACCTCTTCCAGGAAATTATGTAACATCCAGTTGGCACTCCACTAGTATTAGTAACTGGAGGACATCGAAGGCAAAAGCACTCACTGGCACTCTCACCTGTCTGTAAAACAACTATCAGCAAGATTTTGTTTAAAATCAAAGCATAATAACAGCCTAAGCCACCAAGTCTAGAAATGCAATATGACACAAACACAAGCATTCAGCCAGAAAGGCCTTTGAAGTGCCTTGCAAAGTATACCTACATAATGTATAAATCCAATAGATTGGGAAGTATTCTAATACATGAAAGGGTAACATATATGCCACTTTACTTTCTAAACAGCATTATAATATCTTTAATGTACACATAGAAATGAGTCATTGCAAATTTAAAATTCATAAACACACACAAAAAGCAAAATAATGCCAATTCAAATTCTACACTTCTACAGCAGATTCCAAGACATCAGCATAAGATGCCTCCGATGCTAGAAAATTAAAATGAACATGGACACATCCCCTCTCCCTCTGAAATGGATGAGAGCAGTGGAAGAGAAGAAATACAAGAAAAATCTACTGGCTTTTCAGTGAAACTGAGTTCTCACTTTTTCTTTTCTTTTTTCTCTACTCAAATAAACTAAGAGTGCCTTTATGTGTAGAAAGCAATTTTTAAAAAGTATTATGAAAATAGGTTTCACTCTTTCAAAATTTACCATTAATATTTAAAAAAACTCCATCAACCAAAAGATGGACAGCTGAACGGTTGATACCTACAGGGTTCATATGTCCTGGTACTTAGCTCTTTAGGAGCATCAGCCAGAAGCCATGAAGCACAAGGTGCCAGAGCTGAAGATGAAATATCATAGTTTGAAGACTAATGGATCTGGGAAATAACTGCTTTTTGCCAGGCAACCCTTGAATGAACAGAACAAGCAGAGCTTTGCAAGTCCTTGATTACAGGAGTGGACAGCTGCCCCACAGTCAGGCAGCCACCTAGAACACCTCACTGCATCCACAGTTTTGATGGAACACATAATTCACGTCTCTGATGCCACAAATGCAAAGACAATGTTTTGTTGGAAGATTTTGGATCAGCTCTGCTTTTAAGTACTCCACTTATTTAACCTCAAAGCTAACACACTGCAGTTTTAATGGCTGAGATCTTCAAGATAACTTTTTAAAATGCAAATAATAAGTTACTGAACTGTGGTAATATTAAAAAAAAGATGGTTACTACTGGTTGTTCTTTCTAACCTACCCTTTCTAGATTCACATTTTTCAGTTTTGTGACTACAATCATGGACATGGATCACTGGCCTTTGGATACTGCCTCTATCACTTGGGCTCCTTGGTTCCAGAAAGTATATATGGGCCAAAAACAGAAACTGGAAATATTGAGTATCTTTTGATATGGATATCTAAGAAGTTGCATTTCAGAAGTATTTCAGGTGCTTTCCCTCATGTCTACTATATTTAGAATTTTATTTACCATCCATCATCCAAGTCTATTTAGTTGACCTAGTGAAGCAGAACTACATTCTAAAGCATGCTGCTGTCCAAGTTGTACTCTGGCAAGCAACTAGAGTACTAAGCAGCTTTCTTCTACTTACAGTTCAATAAGCAAACATTATTTAAAGTGTCCCCCTTTATTACTCCCAATTTATGCAAAAAGTATCCTCCTGATAGAGAACATACTCTAAGAAAACTTACCATTCTCCACATAAGATTCCAGTTGATCTACTGGGGTCATGGAAGCTGACAGCTGTAACTTGCTTGTTACAATAGTGAGAGGCCAAGGAGAGGCACTCAGGATGTCCGTCATCAGTAAAAATGGTATATCTGCAAATACTCTGTCCAAGTGCTCCAGCTGTCAAGACACACACAAGCTCTGACTATTTCCAACTAAACAGGGTGTGACTCCAAAGTGCTGTGATTCCAAAACATGAACAACTTTTCAAACACATACCTTTGTGGAGACAAATTTGACAGCAACATCAAAAGGAAATACTGTGTCTATGGTCACAGTTTCATCCTTTAGAGGCAACGAAAGGGATGGGAAGAACAGAGGAAAAAAAAGTTATATTCAGATTAAGCCTGGCTATTTATGTCAAAGATTATTAATATAAAGTTACTTTTAATCATTATTTTAATCAAGTACTCCCCAGAGAAGAATATATCTTTAAAGATATTTTTTAACAAATAAAGAAAACTTTTCTTCTGCTAATAGTTATAGAACTGCTTATGCTAAAAAGGGCTACCATACTGCTGACTTAGCATTTATTCTATCTCCTGGAAAGGGTTCAAGATACTCAAAATTACAGCTTTTAGGATATTTCTTGTATAAATAGGATAAATAGGATAAATTTCTTCACAAATTTATCTTTATAAAATGCTAATAGTGCATCTTTAAAACCTACCCGGTGACACCTGCAGAGGATTTCTTTCCCCTCAACGACAGTGTTGATTAAGTAAGAAATGTAAAACAGAAACATTCTTGCACCAACTGTTCCACAACGGATGTATATTGGTTTTTCCAGCTGCAAAATAAAGGAGACTGTGTGAGCTATATCTAAACTACATTAATTAGGTCTAGAGCTGTCCAAAAGCTGTTAATCATCTGACTTGGTCCAACAGGGCAACAGTAGAATGGGCATTATTTTGACCATAATGTATCTCCAAGAATACACAATCTGGATTATGCAGCAAATTATTTTAACCAAAGCAGCACAACTCCAGCTGCTTCACTGGATTTGTTCCAGATGCTAGTCTGTTACTTAACAATACAAAAAAAGAACCATAATTGTGTAATATATGACATAACCAACATCTAACTAACTAGTCACAACTTCAGTTTAGTGAATATTTGATCCTCTACCCTCTTGAATCACACTTGCTGACTATTATCTACTGTCCATTAAGCAGTGCATTTCATTAGCAGTTGAAATTAGCCTCCATATTTCATATCTTCCAGCTGTATCATCAAACCCAGAAGATATCTTATTCTCCAATTTAGTCCAAAAGATGGTCTCATTAAAGGAATACTAAACTACATGTAAACAGTAGGCAAAATATGCCATAAGCATGTAATTTATTGGTTCAAATACCAGAAAGTAAACTAAAGTTCGTCTAAGGGAGTCTTTTATTAGTTGGTCCCTATTTTCTTGAGTGTGATATAGAAGTAAGGTTTTAAGCCTTGACCTTTTCCCCTGGTTGCAAGTCTCCTACAGGTATATCAGGAAGCAGTGCAGGAAAAGAGTCATCACATGCATCTGTTCCATGAAGAGTCACCTGAGTTTTCTGAGTCAGGTTAGCATCTTGCCCTAGGATTAAAAACAGTATTCATATCCACACAGACTTACATCACTAAAGCATGAAAACAATAACTA
>VXBC01009255.1:895312-911446 GCA_013399945.1 Ploceus nigricollis | reverse complement strand
AAAAAAAAAAAAAAAAAATTCTCTAAAAGCAATGCATGAGGAATTAACACAGTTCATTTTGTCAAGATAATCTTTCAAAAGTACCAGAAGAAGATAGATTTGACAACACCTCAAAATTTTCCAAGTTGAAGCATTTGTACCCTTGCAAGTTTATTGTTTCATCTCTTTGGGCCAGGAAAAAAAAAATCTCAAAAATCAGAAATCATATCTAAATATTCCCTACCATCTATGTAATACAACAGAATTATGTGATTCAAGTTTTTCTTGATATTCTATAATGAAGTAGAAAAGAATTTTCACTGCTCTGTGATTCTTTTGTTTTCAAGAACATGGTTTAGTGATTTCACATATTTTAAAAACTTTTGTTTCAAGTCGGTGTTGAAAAAACATTAAAAGAAATGTATAGATGTTAAATGTCACCATTCTTCAGTCAGAGCTTAACTAGAATAATGGCATTACTGCAATTACATGGGATAATTTTCAAAGCAAAACAAGCCACATCTTGCCAAAGAGTTACTACTGTGGAAAATACATCACCTTCCCTATAAGTGAAATGTCAGATTTCAACTGTTCTTTTAATGCAATCAGCAAACCCACACTAACCTTGTATACCCCATGTTAAAGAGATTAGATCAAGCAAGGAAAAGAAAAAAAACCTAAGAAAACAAAGACCATCTATTAAACAGTGCTTCAGGAGCCAAGCCCAAACATCCAATTAAACAAGTTTCAAGAATACTCCAGTGACTTTAATGAACCATACAACTCTACAGAAAACAAGGTTCTATTTCAGAATACACAGAACATATGGCATCCTATATGCTAGTGACTTAAAAAATACTTTTGTCTTTCTGGATAATTGCTACAAAGAGGAATACTGAGTATAACATTTGGGCTTCACATACTGAAAACTGTCAGCAATATCTATATAGAGATAGCTAGGACTCACACATACAATATTTGCATTTTTTTCCTTTGCTTTCTAAGAAATACTGCTTCGGTGCTCCATTGTTCCCCAAATTTCAATTGGTTTAAAAACCAAACCATGTTGTCCAGGGCAGGGAAAACAAAAAAAAAGCAGGGTGGGTGTGAGAGAAAACCCAGTCTATACTTAGAAAACATTTATCTAGCACTGTCCCGTGTTTTCAGCTCAGCAAGAAAAAGATCTGTTTGGGGAAAAGAAAACTTTAGTTACAAGCAAACTGAATAAAAAGTTAGAAAAGAAAATAAAAGCTTTCATGATTTCTTTCAAACTTGTAAAGATTTATATTCTGAAACTACACCCGTAAGCACCACCGACAAGCAGTGGTTAAAATAATCATAACTGAATGAGGCTGTTAGCTGTTGTTCTTACCACTGGTATTTCATCATTCCCAACTTTCACTTTGGTTTGGCTTTTAATTACTGCGAGAAAACAGTTGACTGTATTTCTCTGCATTGCATCCACAAAAAGGAGTCAATTACGGGACTGCTTATGGGATTAAAAGAAAATAACCCCAAATACCTGGTTTTAAACCTGCTGTAAGCTTGACATCTTTGGCCACTGTCTCCTCATGTGACTGGACTGTCACAATCAAACAATACATTTCATTAGTCAGGGCAGGAGGTTCATGACGGAGCTGAACAGAAATGTTTGGCACTCTAGAAATGATCCTTTAAGAGAAAAGACTCAGTTATTGTACCTTTCTTAAATAACTTGCTTTTAAGCCTAGTTTAAAGGAGGCTAAAACACCCTATTGTTTAAGAAAGTCCCCACAATTGGTGGCCTATTAAACTAAGAGATGTGAGACTCCTAAAAAACAACGCAATGGGAACAACTCAATAAAAAAGACCAGTCTGGAACCCCAGTTACTCACATCGTGCTCGCCTGAATAGTCAAAGTGTCCCAGTGCACCTCATTGTCTGGAAGCTTAGGTCTTCGCTTGAAGGACCGTGCTGCCTGCAATGCTTCTTGAGATGAGGAAGCATCTCCCCCTCCTCCTCGCCAGTTCAGAATCACACAGCGGCCAGATTCACTTCCCAGGATCAAATCCACAGAAGTGATCTGACAGACACAAATTTAAACACCTATTGGTGAGTCTTCTGATCACCTGTTGTAGGAATACAGTTTTCCAGCACAGACAGACAGAATAAATACATGTACCATCAAAAAGCTTCTGACAGCTTGGAGACTGAGGACTTCACCACCCCAGGATTTCATTTAATGAAACAGCAGTGGAAAAAGTATCCATGTTCAGGTGCAAGCAGTGTAATAGGTTGCAATTTCCTACCCTCCCATAGTACTATACCACCACTCACTTTTTAAGTATTGCACATATTTTTAAAAAATGATAAAATTTTCTTGAAACAATTCTTCAATTTTTGTGGCTTTCTTCATATTTTGTCATTGTCAATCGTTTCACTCACTTTTGCTACTCAGTTTCAAGAATTCAGACACTCAGAACTGCAGTGACTTTTTAACTGGTGCTAGATGAGGGGGACATTGTAGTTTTGAGTTCATTGTATGTAACAGTAAGGAGGGTACAAAACAAATGGACAAACCTCAATCTTCTTTCCTACATCTTCAGTTTTTGCAACAAATTTAAAAGAGAACTTTCTTGTTTTGCCAGGGACTAAACACATTGTTCCTTGTGATGACTGTTCTAGAATATCACTTTTCTGATAGGCTTCTTCTACAACACAGTATTGGTTGTAATCCTACAATGGAGAAGTGGGGAAAAAAGTTGATATATTCAGATAGAAGACATCTTTAGAGAGTAAGAGCAATGTAGCAAATATTAAGGCTCTGTGTTACTGGATCAAACTGTATAGGTTTTTCCTACTTTTCACAATATCACAGTTAAACTAGCAAGTAATTACACTGCAATTCCTTGACACAAGATATCCATTATATTAATATAACTTCATGAATCAGAAGAAGTAAGACATTAAAATGATCGTTCTGAAACTTTAGCAAGCTTCATAAAAAACCTAGATATGACAGATGAACTAATCAAACTGCATTTCAGTCTTATTCCAGTATCAATATATTTTTCAAAAGCAATAGATAATGCATTAAAAACCCAGACATCTTTCAGCTTAAGCATTAACAATCTTTGGCAAAACTTTTGGGTTTTTTTTTTAATGTTTAAAACTAATAAAATGTCATCCCATTCTTATTATCAGTTTCTATCACTAGGTCAGAGATAGATAGAACACAGGTACCTGGTTATTGAAACTGATGCAGAGCTTAGAAAACCTGATAGGATGAGGACAATCAGCTCTCAGGTACACATCAAACTGCACAGGAACATCAACATGAAAACTAGGAGCAAGAAATTTTGCTTTGCACTGTACTGGAGTTAAAAAAGAAAAGAAAAAGCAAAAAGAAACAAGAAGTAGGTGTTAAATATAAACTATAATATTAAATTCCAGAAGCACACTCCCAAAATTATTGTAGCAAGAATTGTTCTGTGTATAGTCTTACAACTCTGTTTTGTAAGTGGACAAATTTGACAACTAACACTGTCATAGAAAGCCACTTTTCAGCACTTGGCCAAAACCTTTGCACAGGAGAGGAGATGCAGATGTCCAGCAGAAAATAGATAGTCCTGTACACTTGGATGTCATGCATGCCCCCTTTTCAATGGCAAGTATTACTTTGCACACATTGTGCCCTCTGTCCTCAGAATCCTACTTCACAGCACACCAGAGTATTAGAGATCTTTCAAAAAACAGGGAATTCCTTAGTAATCCATATCAGGCATAAGAGATCACTGACTTCTCTCATTATTTCTTATCTTGTTGACTTAGATAAGGAGCAGGGCAAGGTTGGAACACTGTTGTTAGTTTTAATACATCCTTCTTATTTTCATCCTAATTAGTATTTTTAAGGTATAACTACATCCAAATTTATGATCTGGTGCAAATTTGTTTTCTTACTCACCAAATGGTATAAAATCTTGAACTTCTATTGTGAAAATATTACTGCCTGCCAAGGAAACACGGTCAGCCCACAATTTCTGTGATGCTTTCACAGCAGCAGTGTCACAATCAGGTTCAGGATCGGGACTTTCATTCTGTATGCAGGCAAAGGATTACAAAGAACAATAAAAGGTTACCAGACACTGACCACTCTTAGGATTATTTGAAATGGTAATAGGAGTTCTGCCACTTACCATCAGAACTTTTATGAGATTTTTTTCTATTCGAGACTTCTGATCTTCTTTAAGAGTAGATGCTAATACAGAGGACAAAACAAAGATTACAAGACAAAAGCAAGGGTCTCTACTTTTTTCTTAACAGTAAATCCTCCTCTCAGATTGCATCTT
The DNA here is from genome assembly GCA_013399945.1 of Ploceus nigricollis. Taxonomy (NCBI): domain Eukaryota; kingdom Metazoa; phylum Chordata; class Aves; order Passeriformes; family Ploceidae; genus Ploceus; species Ploceus nigricollis. The sequence goes on along the minus strand of VXBC01009255.1, from coordinate 907,139 downwards.
TCAAATAACACATTCTAGAGGGAAAAAAATTCTAACATCCATCTACCATAACAAAGGACATTCCCATTTTAAATGTTTCCTCTTACTTTCACTAGAACTAAGTAAAACAGTTTTTGATTAGATAAGCATTTTGTAATTTATTGGAGTAAAGCCTCAAAAAAATAATGCTTATATCTCCTTGTTGTTTATGTTTAAAAACAGAAGAAAGCATAGACAAGTCCAGAACACACAACGAGGCCAGCTCAGATAATACTGGAAAAAAACAACTTCAAAAAAAACTTCTTCCTGTCACCTTCCTTTCACAGAAGGTGATAGGAAGAAACAAGGACTACTTAAAATAAGCATTCTTTTCTTGAAGAAAGGTGGTTTTGCATCATTTTCTACTCTTCAATAGAAAGCAGAGTAGCCTGACTAGCTTGAAGAAGATGCAAACCCATTACCACTGGCACTAACAGTGGTATTAGCAATTTAGGGCCCCAAAGGATTATTTCTGCAATATCAAGGAGCAGGTATTACACAGACCAGAGTGCTTGCATTTTTACTGTGGAGCCACCCTATGCCACATTTTTCCCCTAAAACATCCAGCATACATATTTAATCAACAGAGCTCTACAAAGATTCTTGGAGAAGCATATTTGGGATATTAAAGTCCAGAAAAATCGTGTTAGCTTTGTTACTCGGAAAAATGTTTTTCTCTTTTAGCTATACTACTGTTCTTTGCCATCCCAAAGCTCAGGAAGTTCCTGTTACATTATTTGAACAGTCTCAAATGAAGCTCTGCATCTCAGATATCCTAACACAGACTATTCAAATGCAATGAATTTTATAATAGAAGAAAGACAACTCAACTCCCAGTGTAGCACAGAAAGTATTGAAAATCCAGCAGAAGAACACAGTTATTTTGTAGTCAAATAATTTAAAGTACTGTAAGCACTGTGTCTGACAATTTTGTGTCTGATTTGTCATATTTCAAAATATTCATAGAAGATTACCTCTACCCAGTAGCTCTAAAGAGTATGTGATATAATCTTTCAGCTGGGCCATCAGATATGAACATTTGAGTGCTGTTGTCAATATGGAAGTGAGGAGGGTCCACCATCCTTCGCTGCGATAATCACACATGACATAATCCAATAGCCTGCAACATAGCAAAGTTGAGAGGAAACAAGTTATGCTCACCAAAATTTTTTAGAAGCATGCATTTTTTTGGTATCGTTAATACAAAATTCATCTTCACTAACACAAATGCTAGATTAAAGTCTACTGTTTATCCAAGGCAACGAGTTATTGAAAACAGCATGAAACTATGATAAAGAAACATTTATTCCCCAAATTTTCTATTTCTAGATAGAAAATTTTTCACAAGAGAACAACAAGAAAACTCATCTGTCTTCACATAAAGGACTAGCAAAACAGCAACTGGACAGAAGTGCTTTACTCCAATACTACATTAAAAATATGCCTTACTATTGAATATGCAGTAAGTATTTAGAAAAACAAACCAAACCCCCACAATAAAGTCCCCTTCCAAACTGAAGAAATTTAATGTTCCTTAAGCCAAGTTTCTTTTCTCGCCTACTTCCCATCTCCCTTCAAGGGTTTCAAAAGTCCACAACATATGCATCAATATTTATCAGGCAAAACCACACACCTTAATATGTTCCTAATACTGACCACTGTTTGCTGTAACTAGCAAAGCAGAGAAGTGATTTTTTTAAACTCTTCTCAACTATTTAAGACAAGAATTTCTGCCTACTTCAGAAAAATCCACCTAACATAAATAAAAAATGCTTGTTCATAGAGCAATCAGGCTTGACACAAATTGATCTGCTTATCCTAGCCTATCTTCTCTTCCTTGTAAAATCCAGTCACCTACTAACAAGTAAATACATATCTCCTACTTCAAACAAGAGAGACAGACAGCATTCAATCAGTGAGCTAGAAATAGATAATTTGCCCAATATGGCAAATTCCCACAACAGCTAAGAGTAGGAAGTTTTTATGCTCTAATAACTGACTCATCTGTTTTAGTTTCTTTAATATAAGTGGGGTTCATAGACTCAATAACTTGTGCTTCAATCACAACCAGATACAAGGAGCATTTCATACAAGCTTCCAACATTACTCCATAGCAATAAGACATGGGGTCTTAGTGAGAAGGCAGCATGTAAAAGAAGCAATCACAAATCATACTCACTTCAAAGCTTTGGCATAATCTTTAGCATAGTAATATTCTTCTCCCATTTGAACCACTGGAAAAAAAAATCCAGATCACTACTGAAAGCCTTTGCAAAATTAAATTTTAAAAATGCATCTGATTATCTATACTTACTCAAATGACTTTTCATTCTTGGACATTTGTATTTCTTGAACTGTGCAACAGCATTACTCAACAAAGTGATTATTAGCTCCTAGTGGATAAAACCATTACCAATATCATTATATATGCAAACATTAGGGTCATGTTAAAACAACAGATTTTTTTTTTTTAAAATAAAACTTACTGAGTGAAGAACATTTTTCTCTTTTAGCTGTAGGGATAAAATCCCCATCTTCTCCTTTTCGGGATCAGAAAGATCAAAGCCTGCATAAGACAATGAAAAAACCTATGAAACTGGAATTCTGTCCAGACCCAAAGGGAACAATTTACACCATGAGCAATATGCAATGCAAGCTTCAACTCAAACACACTCACACATTCTATCACCTCAAACACACTCACACATTCTATTGCCTCACAGGCAGCTATATCTCCCTAGAAGGGAAATTCTAGAACACAATTATCTTTCCCCATGTTTTTAAGAATCTACCCAAAATCAGCAAATTACAATAAAACCTAGTCCTTATACTGCATATTTTAGCATTTGAAGTGTGTATGTTAAGACAAATTAGTCCTTTTCTAATCTGATATCAAATAAGGATTCAAGCTCATATTTCTGTAGCAGTAGAGAAACATACTTAATATTCCTTGCCGCCATGGTCTTTGCCCATAGAAGTCAAGCACTCCAGTTTGCGTTTCCAGGGGATCCGGACTGGGATATGTCACAGAGGACTGTAAATTCAAATATAGTAATTAAAAGGGCTCCTGTTTTGTCTTCTGCCAGGCAAGTGTTAGAAACATACTAAAACAATACCCCCCCATATCCTAATACCAATGCTCTCGTTTCTCTGCTTCCTGGAAGTCACCAGACACAGTGCACATATAAATATACTGGAAAAACAAAGTGAGTTTTCAAGTATCCAGATACGCAAAAGTATAGCAAAAAAAATTTTAAAAAATGTCAGAATTATTTGTAAATAAATAAATACTAATGTATTTGTCCTGTCATTAATGTATGTCCAACTTTTTCCATACATTACAAATACAAGTAATGTTAACAAGCATCACAAAGACACATATCCTTTCCTTGGATTTCATTTACACATATTACAGATTGTTCCACTTCCATTTATGACTACATTAAGGAATTCACTATCTGGTTAATTAAAAAGCATTTTTCCCCTCCCAACTTACATCATGGTTACAAAGCACACTTGCTAGTTGTTTCCGTTCCTGTGCATAGTAGGCTGCCTGCTGGTAATAGAAACCTGGATTCTGAGTTTGAATTGCTGTCAATCCCAGCTTAATTGCTTCATCAAACAAGTCACCAAAAGCCTGAAACCTGTTAAAAAAAACATTCACAACCAAGATTATGTATAGAATAGCAATATGAACTGAAAGGTACCCAACAAATAAAAGCTCTGGTTACTCAAGACAGATTATATTTCTCTGAACTTTTGCATCTAAGTTCTATGGCTGCATTTGTTCATACTCTGTTCATTCAAAGAGAAAAGTAGTCAATGATCGATGCAAAACAGAACAACAGAGTACTTTATGTTCTTGTGTATCTCTTAGAGAACTAAGAATTTGTATCTTGTCTAGACAAGTAAATCTTTTGAAGTTCACTGTTTATCTGAAACACTACTAAGCAGAAACATACTGTTTAGACATCCAGGCAGCATGCTCAAAAGCCAGTTCTGCACTTCCTATTTTTTTCTTGCATAGGTCAATATGCTTCCTGAACTGTGCAATAGCATCCAGTGGAGTATTATGTTGAAAACAGAGGCGACAGATCTAGGAAAAGATAAAAGTAAAATGAAAAACCACTGTTAGGTTGCTAAGGATTAGCACTCAACCCCGCCACTCCCCCAGCTAATTCTACATATTTCTGAAGAGCAAAAATTGCATAAAAAACAAAGGAAGAAAAGTTTATGGTTTGCATCTGTAAACTATAATGTACTAAACCTGAAACCACGTGGTTCTCTATTTCATTTAATACTATTTATCGTCCCCTTCTTGCCCAAGACATCAACAGAAGAGTGCATAACTCACTGCTAAATATAACAGGGAATGTCAGAGCCTCTAGAAAGATCATTATTTTGAAGCCTGCAGTCCACAAATGGAGTACAACTCCAAGATTCTTGTAAGTGGTGGGATAGTTTTGCTTTATCTAAAAGCCCTCAAAATACCACAAAAGTATGGACTGATTCTTAGAGAGTAACTTTCTTCCCCCTAACAAGCAGTAATTGGCCTAAGCTTTGCAAGAAGACAAAAATATTCAAGGAACAAGCAGCCCTGGTGTTCACTCTCCCTGCACAGAGTAAGAGTTAGAGCCTAGTCTTTCAGAAGACTGCATCTCAAATGAACTCAAATCCTTCAAGATAATCCCAAACTTCAGCTAAGGATCTTTCTTTTGTGTGGAATTCAGAAGTCTCTGCAAGTCTGAGCATAATTGGTGCTCCAATGATAACTCTGTAAAAGCACTATAGAACTGATCTTTACAACCTTTCCCCATTAAAGGTGCATTGACCTTTTCCTCTTAAGTAACAGATGTCAAAGACTAGAAGTACAGTTGTTACCTTGTAATTTATAAATCCTGCCATGGTCTTGATTTCCAGCATGTTTGTTTCATGAGCCCTCAATTCATGCACAAGATTATATGCAGTTCTGTAATTCCTAAGCAGGAATAATTAGAGTTAAATCACACATGATAATAAAGTTCTATAACAGGACTGCCAACAGTGAAAAACAGCCTTCCAACCAGAGCATTCTTCCCAGTGAAGAACTCGCCCCTTACATACATGTTTAAATAATTTTGCACTCAGGAAAATATTTGTCAGTTTATGGCTTAGCAATAATTTGGGGTAGAGAGGGTGGGGGAAGATAACATGAGTCTTACTTGAGAGCATTCTGTGTATCCTGTTTCAGCTCACTGAAGAAGGCTATTTTGAACTGGTGTCTAACAAACAAAAGCTGCAAAACACAACCAGTGTACATCATTCACAAACATCCAAACATATCTTGTTACCTACAAAGAGATACAGGTGGTAACTTCAGAGGTTTACATAATACAGCACTTGTCTTGAAAAAGTGACTGTGCAACTGTTTCCTAATAGTTCTGTCTGCCACCATGATGCAGGAGTGATCTTTCAATAGATTTAATCTATTCAAAGCCTGTTACCCTGGCACAAGGGAGAGGCTTTGTAACACCTCAAAATCTCTATGCCAACAGAGCCGATTGTGGTTTAGAGCTCACCACTTTGACTCCAGCTTCCAAGAGAGGAAAGCTGGCAATTGCAACAGAACATAATGTGTCTGAGTGGATTTGAAAAGTAAAAGTTAAAAACTGAAATCAAGTGCAACTCTGAGTACAAAATATCTAAGGGAAACACATCCTACAGCTTAAGATACTACACTCAAATAGGTTAAACCATGTAGATAAATGAGAAGTTTTTTTTTTAATCTGAGAACTTAATTTTGCCCTGCAGCTCTTTTAAGGAAGATGTGAGAAAGACAAATGTAAGAACAAAACCAATCAAAATAAAAGTTTAAATTGCAGAAAATAGAACCAGATTTACTTCCTATACTAAGAGAGGATATCTCAAATTGGAAGGGAGGAATAAAAACATTTAAGTAACAAACACTTATTTTCATGTTTTAACATGCAATATAGCTTGCACAGTATTTCAAAAATAGGGTAATGTTACCTGATGAGTGGTTTTGTTCAAGAACTCCTTATGAGATTTAACTCTTCTTATTTCCGTATAATAGTAAGTCTGTGCATGCTCATAGAAAGCATTTTCCAACCTGCAACAAAGTTGCTCATAAGTTTCACAAAGTTTCTCCCACATACAAAGAAATTCTTAAGTTCTTCAAAATAAGTTACTTTTAATCATGTTTATTTTAGTGTTGGCAAAGGACCTTGTAGTATTACTAAACTCTTTTAAGTTACCACACAGGGTAAGAGTCTGCAGACAAAAACCTTTTACAAAGGGGTAGTAATAACTAGAACAAGTAAGTTGAGAGCTTTATATATTAATTTCTCATACAACAAACTCTAGTATTTAAGATAGTCTCAGGATAAGCTGTTCTGATTTTGCAAGGTAATAGAAAGATGCCCTTAAGTCAAAACAAGAAAACCCTGCAGAGGCTCACAGAATATGTCTGAACTGCATCTGTTTGCTGGACTGTGGGGGAAGGAGTGGAAAGGAAAAAATAGCAGTAAATAAAATTTTGAGGGTACAGACTAGGTCTCACCATTCTGTCCAAACATCAACAGCTACCTCTTGCAGAGGTAACAATGGAACTTGTCTGCAAGAGAAATCACCCACAGCAGCTCACAGGGGGAGAGGACAAAGAGGACAAGATCACCAAATGCAATATGAGACTGAGGAGGATCTAAGGAGCATATGCTGTATGATCAAGCAGTAAGGAGTAAAATCAACTAGAACAAGATGAAAATCCAGGAGAGGGAGAGGAATACATGCAACAGCACTGACACATGCAGGAAATAAAGGATGAAGTACCAGTTCTGCTCTTATATTCTCAATTTAGCACCAAAAAACATATGAAAAGCTAGAAGTAATGGTTACTTTATTTTGATCAATTCCAGAGGCAGTTGGTGAGCAGCATGGATACAATAGCAGCATTAATTTATGTTGACATTTATACTGTTTATATATAAATATGAGCGTGAGAGAAGATTTAGCTTCAGACTGTGACCTCTCCTCTCCCTGAGGATATATGGAAAAATTTAAACTAATTATAGTACAACACAATTTGACTTTGTTTGAGCCCTTCTTTTTAGAGCTACGCAAAAGTGTCTACCTTTCCTCAATCTGCTTTTGAAAGGCCTTCCTAAATTATTTGAAGTAGTAGTCCATGTAAATATCAAAACAGAAGGCACAAGAAATGTATAAAATGGCAAAAACATAATATTTGCAACCAGACAGATGCCACTTAATGTAAACAGAAGGAGAGAACTACACGGCCAGGAAATGGAAGGTGGGGAAAAACCAAAGGCCTGCTAAGAGATAAACCTAAAAACATATTTCTGCGGAAAATCATTTCAAACCAGCAGGGCCAAAACCACTGTAGAAGTAGAAAAGCCCACTTTACCTCTACCTGGGGAACATCTTGGGATATCTACTAATATTTCTTTAAAAGCAACATCTCTGTCATTACTCAACCTCACAGAGAAATGAAATTGTGTGGAATTCATCAGAATAACCTGAAGAATTCCAGCGAACAGGTAAAACATTCACTGCTGGTCTACAATCAGTGTGTCACATAGCATTCATCTCAACCTACGACCTCTCAAATTCTCCGTTAGAATCATGGAATTATTTAGATTGGAAAAGACCTTTACGATCATCAAACATAACTGTCGACCTGTTACCAAGTCCACCACTAAGCCCATCCTGCTGTCCCTAAGCACAGTATATGTGTCTTTTAAATAGACCTTCAGTGGTGACTCAACCTCTTCCCTAGGCAGCCTGTTCCAATGCATAACTCCTTTGGTGAAGAAATTTTTCCTAATATCCAATCTAAATCTCCCCTGATGCAACTTAAGCCATTTCTTCTCACCCTATGGCTTGAAGGGAAGCCCTGGGGAAGAGACCAACCTGTCCACTACAGCTTCTGCAGAGAGCAATAAAGTCTTCCCCAAGCCTCCTTTTCTCCAGACTAAAGACCCCCAGTTTCCTCAGCTGCTCCTCATAAGGCTTTTGCTCCAGATCCTTCACCAGCTCTGTTGCCCTTCCCTGGACACACTCTAGCACCTCAATGTCTTTCTTGCACTGAAGTGCCCAGAACTGGACACAGCACTGCATGGATTTCCATCCACTATCTCCACTGAGCCAGCAGAATGAAGGGCCTCGCTAGCACACCAGTAGTCCAACACTGGCATGCTGACCCCAGGCTTATTTTTAGTGAAACTGGTTTTATCCCTTTCCCACTTTAAATCTAGTTTAAAGCCCCTTCAGTAAGCTCTGCTAACTCTTGTGTGCAGATCCTTCTTCCCCTTTGAGACCAGTGTTCACCACCTGCAGCCAGCAGGCCAGGTGCTGTGTAAGCCAACCTACGGTCTGCAAACAGAGCAGGACAGGGGTTTACAGTCACTTACCTTATAATATAGCCAACAAGATGATCAGTGTGGGGAAGTACAAAGAGTGATTTTCCAGAGAGGTCACAAGCATTACATAAAGCTGCAGCCCTCTCTGATGCAATAACATCTTCCCCTAGTGAAGTGAAGGAAAGCACAAGTAAGTGGTATGTGGTGCTGCAATGTCAAACTAGTTCTAAAAGCTTAAAGGTCAGGTTATGAACCTTGGGTAGACCAAAAGGTCTAAACAGTACTGAAAAATCTAATAAAGATAAAACCAAGACACATTCTTTCCTACTTCTTTCAGAGTACAATGTGCTTCATCCAGCAGAACACATGCACAAACTTTCTAGCAGTTTTTAGTAAAAATTACAAGTATAATGTAAGTTTTTCATCTCTCACAGAATTAAATATCCCATGTCTTGAGAAATACAATAGCATCCAGGAAACACAAACACATATAGCAGGTAGGGCAAAAACCAAAAAATGGTTTGCCAGACACTAGAAAGCACACAGTAGCTCTACAGAAATGTAAAGTTAAAGTGTATCACATTTCACACTTCCACGTGGCTCTAAAATTTTATTGATTAAAACCAAGTTAAGACAAAAGACCTCTGTAGGTACCAAATACTCTTCCTCTAAGTTCTCAATGCTTTTACTGGTTTACCTGATCTCAAGCAATGTTTAAAATGCAACTTGCTTACAAGAAGGCAGGTCAGATGTATTACCATATAAACCATTCTCTGATACTGTGTATCAAAAAATGCACTCGGACTTCAGAGGAAGACGTTAGGGATAAAAGTATCAAATGTTTAGGGTCAACTGTTCTGAATGCTCTTTTTATCGTTACACCTTCCTGCAGCCACAGTGCATTTAATGAATGCAGATGACATCAGATAATAAATACACAGAAGAAGAACCACAGATAATGTGACAAGCCAAAGTCAGCTCAGTCCACTGGGCTTTCTGAAAAATGAGAAATCCACAACTGTACATAGAGTTTTCAAGTACCTGGAGGCAATGGTGTTTTTTTCTGAATCAAAACCACAGCAACTTTGGTATTTCTTCCCTGCAAACTCTGCCTAAAATAAAGACAACATAGCACAGTGTCAAGGTTTTACTTCTTATTTCTGAATAACCAGAAAAAAAAATTCAGTCTAGATGGAAGCACTGGAAGAATGCTACAAAGGTGAAAAAGTCAAACAACACAATATGCTCCATCATTCAGAGAATGCTGTCTTCCTTCTCTTGGGACAGAACAACTGTGCTGAGTTCAGCAAGTAAAATTTCAGGGGCTGTTTTTACTTAAGTAAAATAAGTAACAGTTTTACAAATAAACCACTAAAAAAGTTCTTTACTGTGAATCGTATATTAAAAAGCAAAGTTCAAGTTCCCCTTAACTTATGTTTAAGAAAAGAAAATTATATGTTCTAGAATGCAAACAGGTTCTCCAATTCACACTTACATTAGCTTGCAGTACATTATGAAGCAAGTGAAAAAAATCTACCTGACAATTTCAACTCGAGTAGCACACTCCAACTGTTTTTCCTTCCACTGTGGCTCATCCCAGTCCAGTTCATAGAATACCACCACAAGTGCTGGAACCAAATTCAGGTGTTTGTTCATCCAACCAGTCTTCAGGATTCCTTTTGGAATATACCACTCGTAGGATGTCCTCTGAAAATATTTAGGATATTGAAGCAAGCTAAATCCATTTACAAATATTTATAGCAGGAGAAATGGCATATCCTCTACATTCTTGTCACTAAATACGTTTGTCATCTTGCCTTTAACATTGTTCCCCCTCAAGCCTTTGCTTCCTATTAAGCCATATCCCTCAATAGCTCAGGCATCAGGGCCTGATGCCTGAGATATTAGCAGCAAAGAACAACAAATTCCAGGAAAACTAGAGAAAAGGGTTAAGTTTAGGAGCAACTCATACACTGCCATGAAATACTAGGCTCAATTGAAAACAATGGTCTCAAAACAGTGCAAGGACACACCAGTTTAGATTATTTGTCTTTGCCAGCATCATGGAACTATGTAGTTTCCTAATAGTTAAACTCATTGACATTGCTTGTTAACTTGCCATTGCAAAGCAGAGAGAATAGCAGAGATATTCCTTCTGCTGTGTTTCACTCAGTTAAAGTGAAATGTTTTGTAAAAAAAAAAAAAAAAGCTTTATAGGTTAGGTTAGGGTTTTTTTTTTCAGAATACATTATCTAGTTTCTCCAGAGTTAAGTTTTGGGTTTCATTAAAGATCAAATTTTACACGGTACCTTAATGCTATGCAGAAGAGTAGCAAGTACTTTAAAAAGCAAACCACACGGGCTTTCTCTGCTTCTGGCTCATGAGGTAAGGCACCCCTAGGTTTCCTATGCACCCACAGCGCTCCATCACAACGCCCTCGGCTTCCCCTTTGCTCTCACAATCTCCCTGACTTGAAGCTCCCACACTTCCCCTCCAGCATCGGGGGAAGAGGCAGCCGAGGTCCGGCAGAGCGCGGTGCCTGCCGGCTGCAGCCCAGGCAGACCGGAGCACGGCCCTCCCCCGCAGGGAGCCACCGGCTCCCGCATCCCCGCTCCCGGGGCCGCTCGCGCTGCTGGGGCAGCGGGCTGGGACCCCGCCAGGACGGGGCGCAGCCGGGGCCGGCGCCGCTCGCTACCTTCGTCCTGCACTTGGGGTACTCGTGGTCGCCGGGCAGCACTTTGAAGGAGATGGGGACGCGGTCGGCTCTGCGGTTGGCGCAGAAGGCGTCCCACACGGCGCGGTGCACGGCGTTGTACACCACGTCCAGGCCGGTGAGCGTGACGAACGCCATGGGCCGGCAGCACAGCTCCACCGGGAAGTCCCAGTGAGACGGAGGGGTCATCCTGCGCCCGGGACGGCGGCCTGCGAGGCAGCAGGACGGCGGCGGGAGGGCGGCCTAGGCCGGCCACAAGAGCGCCCCGTTGTCCCGGGCCCGTGCTCCCCGTAGCGCCGCTCACTGCGGCGGGATGGAGCCGGGAACCGCCGGGAAGCGCCAGCTGGGAGCGGCCGCGGGTCACGGGAGGCGGCGCGGGCGGGCCGCCGCCTCAGGAAGCGAGCACGGGGCAGCGTCAGAAGGGCAGCGCAAGCGGCCAATCGGCGCCTCCGCTGCACCGCTCGGACCAGTCAGGAGCGCCCGCGCGGGGACGTCACTGCGAAGGAGCCAGTGAGCGGAAGGAGGAAGCGCAGGGGGACGCTCAGCCGGCCAATGGCAGGGCAGGGGGTGGTGCCCACGAGTGCTCCGCGCTGCCCTCGGGGAAGGCGCGTCCGTGCGAGTTCGCGGGGCCGCGCCAGCCAGGCCCGCCCAGCCCCGGCGGCAGCGGGGCCGGGCCGGGCCGGAGGGAGCGGGGCTGGGAGCGGGGAGCTCCGGCCATGGC
>VXBC01009255.1:853829-895228 GCA_013399945.1 Ploceus nigricollis | reverse complement strand
GGGGGAGAGCGGGATAGAGGCGGGGGGGGAGAGGGGGCGGCCGCCCGCGGCGGGGCGGGAGGGAAGCGGCGGCCGCTGGAGCGGGCGAGGGGCGGGATAAGGGAGCTGGGCGGCGGCGGGGCCGGGCACGGCGCTGCGCAGGGAGCGCGGCAGGTGCGAGCGTCGTGCCGGGGCTGCGGTCGGTAACCCCTGCTCTGGGCCTGGCTGCAGATGGAGCTGGAAGCGCTGCGCTCCATCTACGAGGGAGACCTGTGCTTCAGGGAGCTCAGCCCGGTGTCCTTCCAGTACAGGGTAAGGCCAAGTCGCACCTTGAAGTTACTTTGCTGCCTTGTAGTTGCCATACTAGGGGGTTCTAAGCCAAAGAGGTATCCGATGTGCAGTAAAGGATAGATCCACAGGGCGTTTTTTCAGGATGTTTGGTACAACAATGCTTCACAGCACAGAGTGTCATGTATATGAACCTGCTCCCAGCATGGGTTTATCACAGAATCGCAGAACGGGTGAGGTTGGAAGAGGCCACAGTGAGTCATGTGGTCCAATCTCGCTGTTCAAGCAGGGTCATCCTAGAGCACGTGGCACAGGATTGTGTCCAGATGGTTCCTGAAAATCTACAGTGAGGGAGATCCCACAACCTTTTGGACAATCTGTTCCAGTGCTCAGACGCTGCACAGTAAAGAAATCCTTCCTTATACTCAAGTCGAACTTCCTGTCTGTCAGTTTCTGCCCGTTGCCTCTTGCCCTATTGCTTGGCACCACAAGCAAGTTGTCCCTGAGCCAGGCATCCCACTTGCATGTCTGTGCCCTGCGTAGCCAGAACTGTCAAGTCCTCTGAAGGAGCCAGCCTGCTGTGTAATATTTACCCTAACAGGTCAGAAATGGAGAGATTTATAGAGCTGTTTCTATGTGAAATTTGGAACCTTTGTTAACTGCTCACTTACAAGGTTCCAGTCTCTTGTCCAAAGACTGATGATCATGTCTTGTTTACCTGCTAAAGAGAAAATCCACAAAATGTTTTGGGCATGTGCACTGATAGAGTCTGGTCAGAAGAGACATACAGGGAGTGCTGAGCTTAAGGTACACAACTAGATTCTGGCACGAAATCCTCACCAGCCTTCTCAGATTTAAAAACCTGGAAGTTCTTCACAGCACAGACTGAGGTGAATCTTTTGATGGCCAGAAAACTTTACTTAGGTACCCATGGGACAGAAAGGAGACTTCTGAAAATGCCATATGCCTGTTTCAGGGAGAAACCATCTAAAATCACCTTTTGTGACTTCTCAAATAATTTAAGAATAATGTCACTAATTGTAATGAGAATCAGCTCAATTAATTAATAGCACTTGTAATCCCAGCCATGTAAGAGCAGCCTTTCTTCATTTATTGGATCATTCTTAATAAATCTAATTTCTTTGAAAGGGGAAATATGACATACCTACAAGCCTAAAGTGTGTCATTTTACTTTTCACTAGCTTTGGTTGTTGCTGATTTTTATTAGACAAAAAAATAATTGTCAAAAGTTAGGATAACTCAAATACAATAAAACTTAGTGTCACACAAAGGCAATAATGCATCTTTCCCATTAGGAAAAAATTGTATTGTGAGAAGTCATAATGCAAGTAAGTGCATGAGAAGATAGAAAGAATTTGTATGGCTTTGTAGGATTTGCACTACACACAGAAAGTGCTTTCCTGAGAGAACCCTGTGAACCTTGCAGCCACTTCTGCTCTTGGTAGCAGTGGGAAATGAACTGTAAATGTTGCCTTGAAAAATGCTGCAGATTCTTGATTTAAAGTCTTATTTATTTCACCACTAAACAAGTGGTTGGTTTTGAATGTCAGTTAGTCCAGTCTACTGAAACAGATATTGTAAATAAGAAAGCAGCAATTTTTGTTTACTTTTTTAATTTTGAAAAACCATAGCCTTACCTTGATTAGGACTTCTCTTGTGGACACACTTTATTCTACATAGTTAGATAAAGGCTGATTTTTATAATGAGGCAGGTAAGGGAAAATTTTGGGTGGTTTTAGAAACCTTATTGTGCTAGTCTTCCAAATCCTTGTGTGAAACAGTTATTTCTGATTGTATGTCAGTAGTATGCTGTAATTTGTTTTTTTTTTAATCCAGACTCATTCTATTGACTTCTTAAATCTTTTGCTACTCATTCTTTCATACAGGGAAATAAAATATCTGTAGGTATAAGACATAAATGTTGATATTCTTACCCGTTATTTTTGCTATCTTAGGTTACTAGTTTATTATTATCTTTATTTCTAACCTGTCTTGTGGCTTTTTTTCATATTGCTCTGTGCTTAGATGCTTGGGGGGGGGGGAAAGCCTTCATATTTTCTGTTCTCATATGTGATAGTATAATATTTGGCTTGAAGATATTACAAAGTAGCTTTTAAGCAAAGGAATTTAAAAACCCCAACCATAAAAAGAGATTTGACAGTTTCTGCTGCTTCTTCTAGAATGAAAAAACTGCAGGGTAAATTTTAATATTGATGTCTAAAATTTAATGCTCTTTCTAGGTAACAGCTTTATTTTCTGGTAACTCTCAAAGTAGTTGTTTGAAGGAATTTTGATGGTCTAAAAGAAGTAATAGACTTCTGTATTGGCTTCATAATCCTCAGAAGGTGACTGGAAACTGTTGATTTATAAAGTTGGAGTTTTTTTCTCTTCAGATAGGTGAAAGTGGAGATCCCAAAGCCTTTCTAATAGAAGTTTCTTGGCCAGAAACATATCCACAAACAGCACCAGTCATATCAATGGATGCTTTCTTCAACAATACAATGTAAGTATTTGTGACAGCTTCACTCTCTGGCCTTGTGATGGGGGCTCTTTGTTTGAAAAGCTTTTTATTATCTTTCTAGTTTACAATTGAATTTAATGATTTCTTTTAGCTCTTCAGCTATTAAGCAAAGTATATTGGATAAGTTAATGGTAGAAGTTGAAGCAAATCTTGGAACAGCAATGACATACACACTTTTTGAATATGCCAAAGACAATAAGGAGGTGTTCATGGAAAATCAACCTGTTAACACTGTGGTATGTAGATAAATTCTGATTTTAATTTTGTGCTTTTAAAACTGAAAAAAAAATTGATTATTATAACCTGAATACTTCAGAGTTCTCTCTAAGCTGTAAATCAGTTCATTGGTTATACACCTTAGTGGCTGAAAGTGGCACACAAAGTATGGTGCCACAATGCTCTGTGGTGATAATGTTCTATTTGATAGTTATTTTGCTGTTACACCAAAATGTTTGCAGCCTGCTGTTATGTCCCACAGGATAACGTTAAAATAGAGACTTTGAGCAGAAGCAAAAAAAAGGAAGCTGAAACAGAGATGTGTCTGCTGAGGATTGGAGGGGTGACAGTTTACTGCAGCCTTCCTGGGATTGTATAAGTGAACCTCCAGGGTCTTAAAGTGGCCAGGCTGGGTCAATTTGTGGCTTTTGGGTTGTGTAAGCACATTGTTTGCCATGATCATGCAGCAGGTCTGCTTTGAGGAGGAAGGAATGATTTCTGTCTGTGAGATGTCGGAATCCATTCAGACTAAATCACACTCTATGATTAAATTTTAAGAGTGAAAAAGGTGCCCTTTGCAACTGGAAGAGAATAATTCCAATTCCTAACACATGTTTTTTAAAGTACATGATTATATGTGGATTAAAAGATGCAGACTGCTGACAGCATTGCTTCTTTCTGACGGTCAAGTTATTTCAGTATGTCAGGTTCAGTAATCATATCACACAGGGATATCCATGGAACTAATATGCAAAATGTTTACAACCACTTTTATCCTTCTCAGACTTCAGTAAGCAATAGTATTTCAATTGGAACTCCTGATGTGCCACCAAGTAAGAAAAAAGAGAAAAAGGAGCAGTTATCCAAAACCCAGAAACGAAAACTAGCTGATAAAACAGGTTTGTTTGCTATACTAATCTTTGCTTTGATCAGTATGAAAATCCAAATTTTATAGCAAGGACACCTGGCTAGAGAAAGAGTAACTAGTAATTTGTTTATAAGATGAACTACTTTAAGTCTTTGGTCTCCATTTTATTTGTTCTAGATGAATTATTCTTGCCTGAGATGTTAGTTCTGGTCACAGCAACTTTCCATAGAGTCATGATTTAATGACATCTTTGTTTTGTTTTATTTTATTTCAGTTGGTAACAAAAAAGAAATTTTCAAAAAACACTTGTGGAAGGAGAGGATTTGGGACCTCTAAAAATTTACTTTCAGCAAAAAATACAGTTTGTTGATGGGCCCTCATCAACATTGTAATAATTCACATTATTAAAAATGTAATTTCTAAACAATAGTATTTTATTTAGAACCCAAAATAAAGCATCTAATTTAGTTTGCATTCTAGAAATAGAAGTGCTTCTGCAGATACTTAATGGTTTCAATGAAATAGAACAATTTTGATTGAAAGTGTTGATTACTTCAGTTAATTTTGCTGATGAGTCTTTCATATTCACCTTCAGTTTCCAGTAATGATCTGGATAATACTATCCTGTTGTAGCAATAAGTTGTACCCTTTGATAGTGATTTCTGCATATAATCTACCTAACATAATGTATAATTGGCAAGCTTAATGTTAACTGTATAAAGGAAAAGCTGCATAAAATGTAGTTCTTTGACAGAATTCACCATTGCTGGTCAGCCCAGCTCATATTGGAGCTACCTGCTAAACTAAATTTCAGGTGAACTGAGGTGTTTTTATTTAAACTGAATTACTTTGAATCACATAATCAGAGAATCACCAAGGTTAGAAGAGACCTTCAAATTCAACTATCCAACTGTCAACCCATCACCACCATAATCACCCCTAAACCTATCCCCAAGTGCCACATCCAGACACCTCTTGAACACTTCCAGAGACAGTGACTCCACCACATCCCTAGGCCACTTATACCAATACCTAACTACTCTTTTAGTGAAAAATGTTTTTTTAAAATCTAATCTGAACCTCTCCTGGCACAGCTTAAGGCCATTTCATTTCCTCCTTTCACTTTGAGGTTGGTTGAAGAACACACTGTGTTTAAGACATTAAAATCTATTTCTGTCCTCATGGCTTCAGAGTGCAGAAATTGAGGGGTTTGGATATTTAGCATTTTGTGAGTTGATTTTGAAGAAAGATAAATATTCCCCTTAGCTTGTGTGCTGAAATTAAAACCTTTTTCTGCAGATAACAAAGGAGAGCTTCCACGAGGATGGAACTGGGTTGATGTAATTAAGGTAAAGTGAGTGTATTACATATAGTATTGTGAACATGCTATGTATGTAAATTAAAAATTATTTGTACTTATATCTGAAGAAAATTGATCTAAGTAATTTTTTTTCTTGCTTTTCTTCCTAACTATGTTTGGATTTGACTTTGATGTCTGATTAATTTCTGTATGTGTCCAGCATGTAAGTATTTTCAAGTTCTCTTTTTTTACTGTTAGAACGATTTGTAAGGAAGAGTAAGAACTGCTTCTTATTTTGGATTCTAATTTACAGATTTCTCAAAAGCTTTAAAATGCTAGTTCTTCTGAATATTAGTCTGAAGGACTTCACTCTTTGAATTTCATTGATTTCTTTTTTATTTACTGAGCAATTACTTTTTAATTTTGTGATGAGAGGACTTTGCTAACCAAATGCACTGCAAATATTTTGTCTTCATATGACAAGAAGATTTAAAATAAATTTAGTAGTGCTGCCAGGTTCTGGAGGGCAGTGGATAAGTAAGAAATAAAAGGGAGCTGTCACAAGTGGGAGCACCTTACTGTCTCCTACCAGCCTCATTCTCTGCTGCAACTCCTCCAGTAAATAATCCTTTTCTACTTGCTCCCTCAGTATTATTTCTTCCACCCTCTTGTCTTTGCTGATTCAGTGAAAATCACTGCTTGACAATTTTGAAAGCACTGTATTTTATTTTACACAGTTGAGGTAATTTTCACTTTAAGACCTAACACCAGTTCCAGTTGTTAAATAAGAGCAAGTAAATGATGAAGGTTTGGGCAGAGTCCTTCTGAGTTAAAAGTGGCTATTTATAGTGGATGTCTTGGTTTTCAGATAGATTTCATGATAGGCATGCTACTTTTCATAATTATAAGCCTAGCTTTAAAAGATGAGAAATACTAAGTTAATGTTCATGTCTATTTTTATATTGTCTAAATTTCTGTATGGGAATTGTCTCAGAGATGTGTGAAGATAAAGTTCCATTACTTCATCTTTTTTCTTTTCTTTTTGGAGAGCTGGTGATAAAGTCTTCAAATTAAATAGAAACAGTGCCCTGAGGTTTTTCTTGGTTTGTTTTTTTTGTTTTTTGTTTTTTTTAATTCAACTTTCATGATTAGGAAATAAGCTCATTTAGTGTTTAAGCTTAAGAATTAATTTTTGATGCTTTTCAGTCTTTTGGTACAGTAGCACAATCAGTCTGTATTGTTAATTAACTATACACATGTTCAGTGTGAGATGGAAATAATGGTCTTGTTTCCTAATAAATGGAATGGCAATCTAAACTTTGAATACTTTCTTTTTGTGTCTCTTTTATAGTTAAGCAAAACTGGTTCTAAAGATGATGAATAAAGGACTTTGGTACAAGGAAACTCCACCTTTTAATACAGTGCAATTCTGGCTCATCATCTCTCTCTTAATAACTTTCATATTTGTTGAAGTAAACATTTTATAAAGCTCGATTTCCTAACTTGTAAATCTAGTCACACAAGCTTGTCTAGAGACCATGTGGTCGTCTTCAGAAAAATCAACCAACAAACTTGCCTTAAATGAAGGTTAGAATGTGACAAAGGATATAGAGAGCCAGTGTGGTGAATAGTGCTCAAGTGTTTATTAATTTATATTTAGTCTGTAGTAAAATCCTGTTATAGTGAACCCAATGATACTGTAAACATTTCCTGATGTTCTTATTCCAATTGAAGAAAAAAGCACTATAACAGTGATTGGTGGCTTGATGGCTTAATTCATCAAAATAAATTGTTCCATGGAAATAAGACCTTTGTCATTTGTTTATCTAGTATGAACTAGAAGGAGAACATACAAATTGTTGCATTGCAAAACAGGCTAGAGCTTGTGGTCTTGTTTTCACTAGTTGCTGGCTGAAACAGTAAATACTAGTGAAAGCAAGGCCCAATATTCTAGTCTGCTCAAAAATGAATGGTTATAGCAGGAGTGCAGCTTCTTTATTCTCCACAATATCCCATCTGTTGGTCTTTCTCCAGTGTGCATGTTTACAGACAGTGGGATGTCTGAGGAGGGGCAAAAGTGCTTTCTTGCACGTGTTTCAATGAGTGTTGGGATTTTGTTGCTGCTTCATTGGAGAAATAGGCATTCTTTGGAGGGATTTGCTGACTGAGTGGTGGGACAGTGGAAATCAGTAATCCATCAAATGTTTTGGGAGAACTTCTTCATGAGAGCTCTTTTTTCTTCCTAATCTGCTCTCTGGTATAAGAAGAAGTCATCTTTACATGTATGAACTGTTATTGAATACAAAATGCCTTAATGTCTTTTATTATTTTTGTTTGTTTTGAGATGAACTTTAATAAATGCCTATTTATCTGCTGTGGTATGTGTTTATTGTTTTAAATTCTGTATTGCCTACTGCACTTTTCACTTTGCAAATTTGAAATGGTTAGGACTCTGTTACAAAGAAAGCATCCTTAAAAATTGTTGGAAGAATTTTATCTTCCCTCTTGTGGTATATGTTTACATGATCTTCAGGGTGGCTGTGTTTATTATTAATAGGAGGGTCAGTCACCTTACCAGGAGCACAGGACAGTATCCATTGTGTTCAGTACACACAGAGCAAGAGTGTCCCTTTGGAAGAGTGTGCTCCACTGTGTACAGCATCCATCATTTCAGAAAGTCTGGTTTCTTTTTGAACTCTACTGTCATGTAGTAAAACATTGTAAAGTGCAAAAGGAGGATTGTTTCTGAGCAATGCAGCCTTGCCTTTGACATAAACTGGAGGTTCATGGCTGCAGTCTGAGCAAGAGCGCCTGACGTGGAGTGCCAGTGCCGGGAGAAGTTGCTCTGGCAGTACACGGTGAACCTGTAGCAGGGAAGTGCATTTAGTTTTAGTCTCTGCCAGCACCAGGACAGGCAGGAGTCTATTCATGAGTTCTGCAAGGGGAATTGACATGTTTTTGCTGGTATCCTTGGTGTATAAATCAAGTTGCTATGACAATTTATCTGAATAGATTAGTTATGAGAGGGTGGGGGAAGGACAAATAAGAACCACATCTCTTGCTTTCCATAGTGGTACTGTGTGTAACTTGTTAGCCTTGTGAAATGCATGCTTTTTCAGCTCCTAGTCTGCCTGTAAATCACATGCTCTCATGAAGATACCTGAGAGTCTTCTCTGGTTCTGTTAGTGAATGTATTTACTTTGAAGTCTGATTTCACAGGAAATATTTTGCATTGGAAATTTTTATACCCATTTTTTGCTTCTGTGTAAATTGTGAAAGGTAGTTTGTGTCATTCGAACCATTTTCTGATAGGATATGATGTGATGGCTGGAACAGGATCATTTAAAGAATCTAGGTACGTGATATTATGGAGAGGCCTGAGCAGTGATAAATGAGGGTAAGGAAAAATCTAATGATTCTTATCAAGCAAGGCACAATTGTAAATAAGAGTTCATGACTCCTGAAGGAATTCTAAACACTGTTGAAAACTCTACTGCCACCTTCTTTTTTTTTTTTTAACAAAGACCTACTGGCAGTGGAAAATCAGTGATTACTCAGCAGGATGAGAGTCTCTTGATTGTGCAGCTACACCACCTATTTAAATTAATGAGTTTTGCAGTAGAGCTTTGTTTGGCCTGAGAAGACAAGTGTCAATACTAGTAACAGTAAATAAAAGGCAGCAAATGTCCAGAATGCTGTGGGTACCATGACCAAAGATGCCCCATTGCACCTAATGTATCAAATTCCAGGGAATAATGCAGGCTGCCTTTAAGTGTGTTGAATAGAGAGGTGATTAGTCAGCAGTGTGAGCCTAGCATATCCTGCTCACCCCCTTGGTCAGCCTGACACAGGTACACTGAAATCAAGCCTGATAATTTCTGCAGTCCTGCTCTGACTGGTTGTATGTGGGGTGGGTAGATAAAGAGTGCCCAACTGATGAGCAATTACATTTTGGTGAGTAAAAGACCAGTAGGAAAAAAGCCAGCATTTCTTCATAGAGGACCTGTGAGAAAAGTGCAAATGTAAGGATACTATCCTCATCTCATCTGAGGCAATAGAAATGATTTTGGGTTATACTGTGAAATTTGTGCTGTGAAAATCCTTGAACTGGTCTGAACCAGAAATAATTTCCCTTTGGAAATTGTTTTCTTCAACAGTATGGCACCCTAAGCTCTTGCAGTTAACAGCAGAATGAAGTGGGGAGGAAATGTTCATTCAACAGAGAGAATACTAGAAGTATGAGAATTCTGGGTGGATTGGAGGAGGAAGTGGATGGGGGAAAACATCCTCATTTGCAAAACTAGAAGAGCATAGGGGATAAATTTTCACTGCTGCAGGACAATACAACAAAACAAAAACGAAATTCTGGCATGAGTTTGGGATATGGTGAAGGACAGGAGGATTGTAGATGTTTTCCTGTTGCTCTGGTTTCTTTCACCAGAATGGGTTTGGCTTCATCTCAGAATGGGTCTGTTTCATGGCTGTGAGAAGAATTTCTGTTGGCCTGACTGTTATGTTTCCTGTTATTCTCTTTCTGAGCCCATGTGAGCAGCCTCTGAAAGCCTAATGTACTCTCAGAAATAACTTAAGACAAAACATACTGACTAGGCACTGGAAAATCATTAACTGTTTGTCCTCTCTCTCCTTCATTCAGAGCAAAGTGAGGAGTGACTCCAAATGTCTTAATTACACAAGACATGAAAATCTACATCCAGACCCTGGTGTCCTGTGTCAGACTGAAAATGTTACATAGCTGTCCCTCGCTACTGTGTCTGAGCATTTGTGCCTGTGGTTCCTGCAGATGTTGTCTTTAAAGTATTCATGTTAAAAATAGGGCAGAAATTTGAAAACTCTTACTGTGGTTAGTTACTACAAGTTGTTTATGTTGTGAGATGGGATAAGATCATAGCAGTGAGAGGGAAAGCCAAGCTGTAACTACAGAGGCTTACTGGAGAGGAGTGAGGTTGTCTGGGTGTCTCTGAGGGCAGAGTTGCTTTGCAGTGTCTGTATTACTGCTAATGGTCAGAAAGGGAAAATCAGCCTGGTCTGAGTTTGGAAGATACCGTTCAAAAAGCGATATAGAAGGAAGAAAGAAATCTTTTTCTCAATCACCTGCTATAATGTCATTGAAAGACAATCAACACAGCCTTGACTGAATTTGCTCTTCAGGGCAGAATCTTACTTTAAAGCAAGTATCTCTGTCAGTAATGCATTTTATGATTTCCTGCAGGTAAAGCAAATGTGAAGAAAGCATTGTTACGTGAAGAGCTGCTGTTCCACTGTAGAGAACCATTTGATCTCTAGCTATAGTGAAAATGGTGCTTCAATTGACCTTGAAGACACAGATTTTATAATAGCTCAGGGAAAAGGTTGCAGCCCATCAATAAAACCTAGACAGCCTCTGTAGATGGTTAACAAATTTTGCCCAGCATTATCAGTATTTTATTTTTCTGTGAAGATCAGCACTTGAGTATTACCAGGTTTTAGTGAACTGATATATTGCATAATTATGATTTTCCTTTCCCCTCCTCCTGCCATATGTCTTTAGATGATAAAAGTACAGGATGTCATATAGAAATTTATTTCCAAAATTAAAATAGTGCTAAAGGAAAAGAAATAATCCTACTCAGAAATAAGGATGTGCCAAAATTAAAGCTGGCTATGTGATGTTTATATAAAAAAAATCATAGGAAGATTTTCTTTCTGTGACTACATATTTTTTTGGGTTTATTTGTGGGTTGGTTTTTTTCCCCAGTAGTGTCCAAACAGATGGTTTGTGCTTTTTGTCCTAGTGTTCCTGTTAGTGGGAAAGCAATACGGAAACTGAGTTTTAGTACTCTCCTGAGGCTGAAAAGAGAAAAGAGTTTTCATTTAGTGAAAGCAAATAAAGTAACAGAACTGTCCCTGGAACAAAGTGAACCTTTGAGCAGGATGGCCAGGTATTGAGGCAAATTAATTTGCTTTAATCAAACTGACTGGATCTGAGTGGCTTAGTCTGCTTCAGAGTCTATCTTCATATGGTGGATTTGTGACTTATAAATGCTTATGAATAATTTTATCTTTTATACAGAAAGGTGTATTGAGTGGGGGAGGAAGAAAATAGAAACTACTGTGTGGTATTTATGCCTCACACTTGGAATGAGTTAAGATAATCTGTGTCATGTCACATATAATATAATGCACAAGGTACAATGTGTCACTCCTGTTTTATTTTCTCCTGTTTTAAATGTATGTACTTGAGACCTCTACTACAATCTCTGACTGGACAAAATTGGGCAGAATCTCCTTGTGATCATCACAATAATCTTTGTTTCACAGACACAAGCTCTACTCTGTTAGATGCTGTACTGATGAACGCAGAGGAGGCAGGGCAGGTCACTGTCTTGCAAGATCAGGAAATGGGAAAGATATTTTATGAGGAGACACATGCTAAATATGAGAAGCAAATACTCAACTTCTTTGGATATCTGTTTAGGGAGAAAAGATGACAGTAGAAGCGAAGAGTGGAAGAAGGAGGAAGGATCTTGAATTTGGAGCCTTAAGAACATATTTGGTTACTCTTCTAAAAATTACAGTCGATAAACATATGTTGTTTCCCTGTATGTTAAAATATTTCTTAAGTTATTCTAAAAGATGGTAAAGTATTTTTTAAACTGTTAATTGTAAACCCTTGAGGGGAGGAAAGAATGTCACCAGAAAAAAGTTATACACAGGAACAAATCTAGAAATTTTGATTTGAAGCCGTGGGATTCATTCAAGCAAATGCAATTCTGTTATGTGAGGAAGTGGAGACAACTTGGAAGCCTCACTTCCTCTTTTCTGCTGCATGATTCTGAGTAGTTTAATATTTTGAGTGTTGCAAGCTCAGAATTTTATCTGCTGGAAGGAAGGGGAGTGCATAAAATTTGGATTTAGATGTACATTTTGCAAATTTAAATCCAGCTCGCCAGTATTTAAATCTCCAGTTAAATGTGTGTCTTGTAAGCAGAATGGTTTAAATGTGATTTGCTATGCATGTGTGTATAAACACAATCTTGGTGAGGTACCTCATTACATCATATCACTTCAGGTATCAATGTACAAAGATTAAGAATATCTGTGAGAATATCTGTCTTATTTGAGAAATATTTATCCTCTGACTCATTCAAAGCTTCTGCCATCAAACACAGCAAAATAATCAAAACTGCAATGATTTTTTTCTTAAGTTACAACAATCTGATCTCACTATGTTTATTTGTGCTAGAATCAGAGGCAGAAAGAAATGCATTAATGGAAGAATGCTTTCCTCAATTATACAACTACTGTAAAGAAAGAGGTTGTAACTCCAGCTGATGGGCCTGAGGTGGGGGCTTCCAGGTGGTGCCAGAAATTATCACCATCGTGTTTCACTACCTCTGGAAATTTTGAGGAAGTATCAGAGATGAGATATTGAAGATTTGTTCTAAGGTTTTCCAGATATTTGTTTTTAATTCTGGAATTCTATTGAATTTATACTTTTAGGGTACAGTAAGTGCATTATTGGTTTTGGTATGTAAAGAAAGGGCATATTGTAAATCTAGAATGCAAAAGAGGAAGAGACAGTAATACAAAGTCTTGACTGATGCACAGCATAAGAAAACTGATAGTTTTGTGCTAGATTAGGTTTGTGTGTAGATTAGGTTTGTATTTGTGTTCTTGAATATGTGGGCTTTTCCCATTGTTTTCAGGTTCTACGGGGCAAAAGCCTGATAATCCCACCATCTCAGGAATATTATGAAAGAAAATCTTATAATTACTTAAAGGTATAATTGGAAGAATTAACCTGACATAATGCAAAAGCAGACACTGTTGTGTTGCGTCTCATAGGGTATCAAAAGAGATCATTCTGACCAAAAAAGCAGTGCAGACGCATGGTAATCAAGCAGGTGTTACTCAACACTTTTTGGGAACTGGCAAATCATCTAAAGTAAAAATGGGGTTCATTCTAACAGAGAATTGGACTCAAACATTTCAGATGAGCAGGATCTGTTTAATGTGTCATCTTCATTCCCAGAAGGAAGCTGAAATAGAAGGAAATCAGATTTGACAAGCAGGACTTCCCTCTCATGAAGCTGTGCTGGCTGGGACTGATGGCTGCATTGTCCTCCAGGTGTTTTTCAGTATCTTCCAGAACAGTTTTTTCAATGATTTTACCTGGCATGTAATTTCCAGGGTCTTCCTTCTTGCCCTTCTTGAAAATCAGGACAATGTCACCCAGCTTCCAGTCCACTGGGATCTCTCTGGATTCTGAAAACCACTCAAAAATCAAGAGAGGTTTTGCAATTACATCAGCCAGCTCCTTGAGGATTCTCAAATGAATCCCATTAGGCCCTGTAGATTTTTAGGGATCCAGCTGAAACAGCAGATCCTGCTCAACTTCAGGATCAACTGGGATGAGCCCTGGTCTTCCATCTCATGGCACTGAAATCCCCTTGGTCCATCATCTGTGTTGAAGGCAGAGACAAAGAGCACATTAAACACCTCTGCCTGGTCCCTGTCCCTGTTTGTGAAGTGACCATCCTCAACCTGTAACAGGCCAATGTTATTTTTCACTGCTTATTGCCATTAATATATTTGACAAAAACCTTTTATTGTCCCCGACAGTTCTGGCCAACTTCATCTCCAACTGAGCTTTGGCTGTACAAATTTTCTCCCTACAGTGGCAAGAAGCATCTCTGTATTCTTCCTGTGTCACCTGACCTTGCTTCCACTGGGCATACACCTTCCTTTTTTTCCCCTTATTTGCAAGAAAGGGTCTCTGTTCAGCCAAAAGAGCCTTCTGCCTTGTCTGACTTCTGATATTTGGGAATTGTTGCTCCTGTGCTCTTAGGAGGTGATGTTTAAAAAGTGACCAGCATTGATGGACCCCAGCACCAGCAAAAACATCTTCCCAGGAGATTTCACTTACTAGTTCCCTGAGTAACCTGAAATCTGCTCTTCTCATGTCCATTTTGTTGCAAATACTTACAAACTGCAGCCTACCAGGTGAGTGCTGAATTCTTTCTGTTCAGAAGTTGCTCAGTAAAGGAATAAATATGCATTTCTTTCCAATTCTTTAAAAAGATTAATTTATTCTTCATTAATCTGAAGGTGATTCACTTCTTTAATCAATGGAAATCTAAGTGCTTGCATGAAAAAAATACTGTCTGAAGAGTTTCCTTCAACATTTTATCATGCAAATGAATTGTATATGTAAATGAGTAGCAGTGCTTTTCTTATTATAGCGTGAAGTACAGCACTGGAAAATATTATCTGAAGGAAAATATTCCCTGAGCCTTTATTGATGATTCTGGTTACACTGTCATCAAATAGATATATGAGATATCCCCATCTTAGGTGTGGTGTAACTTTCCCAGTTGAGATATATACTTGTTAAAACAGAGGTAATAAGTCTCAAATCCACATCTGTCCATCTGCCAAACTGTGCAGCAATCTGGTAGGCAAGAGCTGCACCTACCTGAAGTAATGGTGTTCTTTAATCATGTTTTATGATTAGAGCAGCTTCTTAAGTCTCTAGTATGTTCTCACAGCTTGTCTTGTAGTCATGTTCGTAACACATTTTTCAGGGATATTTTCAGCAGAGATCTGTGCACAGGCAGCAAGCTAAGAGCAAACGGCTGAGCACTTTCCAGAAACTGCATAACATATTTCAAGAGTATGCTCCACTTGCTCTCAGAGAGGAAGCATCCGCTGAGCTTCTGGAGACAGGTGAGACTAGAAACCCAAAATTAGGAGAAGGGCATTCAGCCAGAATGATCAGCAATACATTATTTTCTAAAAGAGGGGGACAGATTCGTTTTGGTAATAAAATAAGTTAGAAGACATCATGGGTTTTGGCACTCCTCAGAATCTCGTGGTAGGACAAGCAATACGTTACTGAGAGGGTTACCACTGTAATAAATATGTAAAATAGACATTACTTCGCAATAACCCTAAATGCCTCTTCCTGTTCAGTGTGCTTTTTAATCCACTTTAACATATGTAACTCTTTTTACAGTCTGCAGGCAACTCTTTAGGCTCTACTAGAGGACCAGAAAGCCTGGAGTTTAGCCAAACAAAATAAAACACATGCTGTGAAATGCTATTTAACTCCAGAGAATAAAATGACTACTGCAGAGTAGTCTTAATAACACAATAATAATTTAACAGCAAAGCCACAGATTTCATGAGCTTCTTACAAACAAATCTTTCCTGGGTTCAATATTAAGAAAAAAGGAAAATCAGATATTTTCTCTGAGGTTCAAAGAGCTAATGAAGTCACTTAGTACTTCTTTCATAGCACAGAACTATGAGTATTGTAAGCATGTTCATACAAATGTGCTCTGTCCCCAGTCCTCCACCACATGGAGGATTCAGTCCTACATGTCTAGAAATATGCCTGTCTGTACTGTATATGACTTGCATGTAAGCCCCTCACCTCATAAAAGCCTTATGTTACTTAATGGAAGTGCAAACATATGAAGCAGCATAAGGGGAGAGGAGCTAATTACAATAATTCTGGAAGAGGTTTCTAGGGTATTTTATCCATTGCTTAGAATTCCAATTAAAGTTACATATCTTGTAAAGAGCTTCTGATATCAGGTTCTTATTTGTACCTGAAAGTTGGATGGTTTCCTTTTTTAAAAGGAGAAAAATATTCATAAGAAAGAAATACCTTTTGTAAGTTCTACAGCTTCTTTCAGAATGAAAGTTGTGATGTAAAACACGTGCCTGCAGCTTAGTTATCAAGGAATCATAAAATGGTTGAGAGGGACCTTTAAGGATCATCTAGTTCAACTCCCCTGCAATGACATCTTTAACGGAGCCCCATCCCATCTTACCTTGAATGTTTCCATGGACTGGACATCCACCACCTCTCTGGGCAATCTGTTCCTATGTTTCACCAACCCCATTGTAAAAACATTCTTCCTCATATTCAGTCTGATCTATGCTCTTTAAGTTTAAAACCAGTACCCCTTGTCCTAGGACAATAGGCCCTGCTAAAATATTTGTACCCATCTTTATTAAAAGCCCCCTCTAAGTAGTGACAGGCCAGAATTCAGTCTCCACAGAACTTTCTCTTCTCTAGGCTGAACGACCCTTAGTCTTTCTTCAGAGGAGATGTGCTCTAGCCCTCTGAGCATTTTTGTGGCCCTGACCTAGACTTGCTCCAACAGGTCCATGTCTTTCTTGTGCTGGGGACCTCAGCTGGATGCAGAATTCCAGGTGGTGTCTCATGAGAGCAGAGCAGAGGAGCAAAACCCCCTTCCTTGTCCTGCTGCCCACACTGCTTTGGATGCAGCCCAGGACATGTTTGGCTTTCTGGGCTGCAAGTGCACATTGCCAGGTCATGTCCAGCTCTCATCCACTGAGTTGTCTTTAAATGTAATGTAATTCCATAAGCAGTGTAATGAATAGGCTGTACAGTTGCTTAAGTTGGTCTTCAACCTGAACCGTATAGTTGTGGTCCATTGAAGAACATGAATTTCCCTGACCATTCTTATCCCAAATGTTCTCATACTCAATTGCAGTATTCTGATGGGAATATTGGGGGTTTGTTTTCCCAAAACAACTGTCAGGATGTAATTCAGACCAACAAGCAAGCTTCTGAATGAAAGAAAAACCAACACAGAGATGCAAGAACTAACGTTTGATTTATTGGTGCCGCTTGTGAGAGCAGAAAGGTACAATTCATTCTAAGCCTCTTCTATCAAATTGCTGATGTTGGCAACATTTCCATGCATTTTTATGAGGTAATCAAAATTTAAGTACTATTTTGTAGAGGCGAGATTACTGATTTTATTTTAACGTAAGAATTATCACAAGTTGCCACTGTCATAACCGATGTATTTGGGATACTGCCATACAGTCTGCACATTGTCCTTGTGGAAGGACTTAGATTTGTGCCCAAGTATATAAATTATAAAATATGCTGTAAGTTTCAGTTATTTCAGCAGATAAATAGGTGGGCATACATGTTTTGTAGGTAAGATAATCACAGATTTAAAAGCATAGTTTTCTTTTTCACTGAAACTAAATTCATTTTAACAAATGAAGACTCTCTGGTGAGATTTGCCAAATAATGAATATTTTCTGAATCCTGCCAACAAAATGCCTTTTATAAAGGGCATCAACCTTTACGCCTTTGCTGTGCTTTAATCCTAGCCAGTAACTATCACATGGATGCTCAATCACTCCACCCATTCCCCATGGTGAAGAAAAGAATAATTTAAAAAACCCCAAAACTCACAGGTTAGGATAAGAACAGTTGATTAATTGAAAAAGAATGAAATATACTACTAATAATAGTAATAATAAAAATTACTGTAATGCAAAGGAGAGAGAGCAATAAACCCCAAGAAGGACAAGAGGTTCACAGTCCAGTTGCTCACCACCTGCTGACCAATGCCCAGCCTGTCCCTGACCAGCCATCAGTGGCCCTTGACCAATTTTCCCCAAATTTATGTCCTGAGCATGACATTCCATGGTATGGAACATCCCTTTGGCCAGGGAAACCTGCAGATTCTTTCATTTTTTGGTGGTTACCTTTAGCAGTAATTGCTGGTCTCTGGGGTATGGTTTACCCACCAGAGGGAGCTGAAGCCAAGAGCAGTCTGATTTTCATAGAATCATACAATCATTTAGGTTGGAAAAGACCTGTAAGATCACAGAGTCCAACCATTGACCCAAGTCCATCATTAAGGCATGTCCCTAAGTGCCACAGCTACTTGGTTCTTTTAAATAACTCCAGGGATGGTGACTCAACCTCTTCCCTGGGCAGCCTGTTCTAATTCTTGGCAATCCTTTTGGTGAAAAAATTTTTCCTAAAATCTGATCTGCCATCTTCTGGAGCAACTTTCAGTACCCAGGAGGTTGCCAGGTGAAAGTCATCTCTTACACTTCACAGAGCTTTGGATTTGGGCATTTGTCCTCAAGTTAGCTTGGGAGCAGATGGTGACCAGGTAGGAAATAATTTTGCCTCCCTATGCTAAGTTATTACCTCTTTTGGGAACCCTCATTTCAGTGTCAAAGCAGGCAAAGCAAAACCTTGTGATGTACATGTCATCATTGTTTGGTTTTTATGTATGCTGTTTTTCTTGTAACATGAATAAAGACACCAGAATTCTACCAAATAGGAATAACTGAGAATAAACTAGACATCCCTAAGAAAATTAGGCCAGATAGAAGCAAGTGTGAATAGGTTCTCAGTCTTTAAAAGGAAATATCTCAAAATTTTCTTGACTACAAGCAGTATGCCAGTACTGACATAGGCAATGAAGCAGGAACTCCTTGGGGTGTTTCTTTTTGGTAAACAGTTAGTTGGTCAAGGCGAAAGGGGATTTATTTTTCTAGTTCTACTTTGTTAAATCATAAGATCAATTTGTATTTCATGAAAAAAAAAATCTTCCTTTGACTTAGAGTATGGGAGAAGTGCTGGTCCTTGTGGACAAATGGGTTTATTTCTACACATTTCCTTCTGCACTTGGAATAAGTCATCCTCAGAGAAATAAGTAGATGTTGAGACATAGAGATTAACAGCTTAGAGGTGGTCAAGAACAGCTTCTTACACCATTTCTGAGTTGTAGCTGATCACACAAACAAAAACAGTCTTTAGAAAGAGGTGGAGTTGACTTCTTTATACTACAAAAGGCAGGAAAGCTCACACAGCTACTTATAGCTGAGCAATTATGTACAAAGCTGGTCCCTACTGCCTCTCTGCTATTTGCTCAAGTCATTTGTAATTTTCAGTGCCATGGCATCCTTTGACTTCTGCAAAATGGTCAGTCTTTTGGTCATGAGAATTTTTACTGACAGGAGACAGAAACTTCCCTAGGTAGTAGTTAAATTTGCTTTCTACACCACCAATTATGGCTTAACAGCCTCCTAGACTTCCTATGGCATTTTTTTTCAGTTTCAAAATCTTGTCTTGCAAAAATGCTAACAGTCTCATCAAGTAACCTCAGTTTCAGCTCAGGTTTCTGTTCCTTGACAGTATTTTGTCATGTCCTTCAAAGGAAGGTACAAGACAATTTTTATCAAATTGCTGTCTAATGGACTTTGCTTAATGGCTTCCTCAGTCAGAGGTTGCCTTATATACTGGAGCATGAGGTTTTAATACCTTTTTTTAAATGTCTAACTTATGAAGGGCTCATTATCCTTTTTTTTTCAGCATTTCAGAGAGATGGACTTGTTACTGTATTTATTTTGCTTATGAATTTAGTTAATAATAGGATAACTTGTCAGGACTTTTAATAGGTATTTTCCAACATATCAATGGGAATGAATCTGTCAAATGTAGAAAATAAAAAGAGAAAGGTAAAAATTTAAAAAATATTAGCAGGACACTCATTAATTTCAAAACCAAAACAAACCTTAAATTATGCAGTTTACAATTGTGTCTCTCAGCAGTAGCTGTTGGATAAATTACACGCACTTTGTATATCCACTTAAGGATTTTCTTAATTGAAAAAATAGAACGGGAGAAAATTCCACAACTCTTTTGGAAGATATAATTTCTTTCAGAAGTTCACTAGCTATAAAATGACCCTTCACTTTGCTTTTTAAGGGATTTTCTTATTACTTTTTATGCTTCTCCTAATTATTTCTGACATCTTTTTACTTCTCTCTCTGCACTTCATTCCTGCTGTCATTTCAATCTCTGTTTCAATTCTCTCTCTTGTTTGGATTTATTTTTCTCTTTTGCTTTGTGTGTGGGTTATACTTTCACATTCTCTGTTTCTTATTTGATTTCCCTTCCCCTTAGAATTTTATTGCCTCATACTTAATTCTGAGGTCAGGAAAGGGAAAGGAATACATGCCAGATACAAACTCAGGAAATATACTCAGCTCTGTATCTTTTTTTTATTATTTCAAGGTTTTGATCTGATGGACTCATGCCAGTTGCTGCATGAAATACTCATTTCTTCAGCAGATACTACTACACACAGGAATTTCTCCATACTTACATCAGGAAATTCAGTGAAAGATTATATTCCATGTGTTTATAGACTGGTAGAAAGTATTTTTCACCACTGAGAATTCAGGATTAAAAAGTTCCTCTTCATAACTCAACTGAATATCAGCCTTCCATCATTTTTTGAGAAGTCAGGTCTGTTAATAATTTCTTTATATTTACTCCATTGCTGTATAATTGATATATTGTCATTATAGAAACCAAATCTAAATTTATAAGGGATTTCAAGGATAAATTTTGTAGGTTTGAGTTCTCTCTTCTCTTCAGCAACCTTCTATATCTTCCACTGACAAAATGCTGCTCAAGTACTTCTTCCAAACATAATTTGAAAGTCATTTTTCCTGGTTTGATACACCAGTCTGGCATGCAGCTTTATGTTTATTGAGATTGTCAAACTGAATTTTCTGAGAACTAGATTTGTGCTAATGCAGTGCAGGAGTGTTCTCTCAGTTGGTGTCATATTCCCAGTGTCAGCTCAGGGTTCATTATAAATCCTTGCTGTGTAAATATTGTAGTCATGTAAAAAAATGATAGGTTTCCTAAGGGTGACCACTTCTATAGCATATAATGCTAGGAAAGGATGGTCATAATTACTTATGCAGTATGTTTGACAGGACTTGAATGATGAGGTTTAGGACAAGTGTCTGCAACTCACATTAATTTGATTTTTCAAATGTCACTGGAAATATTCTATATCAAAGACAGAAATAATTTGCAAAGGTAAATCAAGGAGTTAATTGCTAGGAGTTAAGACAAAGTGTTAGAAAGAAAATTGATGTAAAAGGAAGGAGGAAGCAATAGACCATACATACAAGAGATTGTAAAGGGAATCATCCAAAGTGTCTGCTGGTGTCTTTTTTCAGTCCTGGTTTTTATCACTGGAATAGCTGAAGTATATAAAACTAGATTTGCAGATAGTGATGACACTGAGAGGACAGCAAATCATAATGAACACTGCATCTAGATTCAGAGCAGGCAGAGACAGGAGATGGGGAAAATATTTTGAAAATAGCAAAATCAAACCACATTAAAAATCCCAACTACCATACATGCCAATCTTACAGCATTAAAATGTGCAGTTAACTATATTTAGCAATGTGATAGTTTTTATTCCTGAACTGTCACTGCCAGAGCAGTCCTCCCTTTCCCAGTCATGTCATAGTTGGTATGAAAAGTCCAAATCTGGCTGCATCACAGCATGTGGGGGTTATTCTGTGCTTTGCTCATCATTGATTCTGACATTATAGACCTGACATTGTCACATACCTCTTGCACTAGGTTGAGCATACACATCTGGAAACAGTTCATTCTTCCTTGTACATGCACTTAAGTCTCCAGGTTTTATTTAGTAGTGTGATACATTAATGCTACAGATATGGTTTTTTCTATTTTAATTAACTCTTCTTTTGTACAGAAATAGAAAAGAACTCAGGGTATTCAGTGCTAGCAAAGAAGATGTGGTTAAATTGATATGTTGGGATTCTGTGGCCATTGTTCAGGGAGAAGCTGTAACTAATGACTAATTCCTTGTGATCTTTAGCTAATAAATGTTTAGAAATTTTATTCTTGCTTCTTCAGAAACGGAAATTGTGCGCAATTTAAAAAAATATTTTGGTGGTGGCCCATGAGGTCTTCAAGGGCATCTTTTCTAAATTCTTCTGGAGTTTTTGAAAATCACATTGGAAGCCTTTCAACAACTTTAGGTTGTTGAGCTTTTATCCACAGTTTTTTCATCCAGCTGTGTTTTGTCTGAAGGCAGGAGGTTTCAGCCCTTTTACACCTCCATTCTACTTCCAGATTCTGGTACCTGTATCCTATCATGCCCAGCAGTTGCTCCAAGAGCAAATCCTGTATTACTCCATTACTTTCAGAAGGGTCAGCAGGGCTGCCTTGACTTTTCCCTGACATAAGTTTGACTCTAAAATATTCTTGATAGAGCATGTTTTCTTTTCATGTAATCTTAGAGAGTTTAAAACAGTTGCTGTTATGAAGTGCCTCCCTCCTGCTATGAAGAGCTCTGCTGTTTCTTACAGAGCAGCAAGTAGAACCTTTCAGTGTTAGCACCTTTGTCTACTCTCACACTGTTCAGGGTTGCTGCCATGACTTTATTTGCACCTGCTTCATTAATTGTCTGGGCTGTCATCTCATGGCATTAATCCATGTTGCAGACACTGCTGAGATAATACTCTCGAATGTGAAGACCACAGGCATATGGCCCAGTTACTTTCAGTTCACCCTGGAGGTGAGTGGTTTCATTTCAGCTGCCATTTCTTAAAAAAGGAGAATTGTTTCTTTGGGTTTCATTAATTTCTGAAGGGATTATGCAGATGGAAATTTCAAACTATTGCTATTGTTGTTCCATATTCTATTTCAATAATCTCTTCTACTTTACCATGGTATATTATATAATTTCCTACCATTTCACATGAACATCTGTAACAAAGTTGCAATGAAAACCAGCATGCCACTTGGTTAATGAAATTAATACCAAGTGACCTGAATGCTCTGGAATAAATCATGTGACAAAGGAGATGGGCTTAAGTTGTGAATAAGAGTATTCATGCTTGTGAGAATACAAGAGATATGAACCAAATTTAATGTGGATTTTTAGTGGAATTTTAAGATAATTTAAATTAAGTTCCAAATGTTATGAATGCTCCTTATCAGTGAAATGTATTCTAATCCTAAAAATCTCCACATTCTGGAAACCAAGGTATAATTTTCAGTGCTGACTTCAAGCTTCTGTTTCTATCTCAATAGTTTACCAGTAAACTGAATACTGATATCAAAGGTCCATAAATGAATATATATTTTAGATCTTCTTATAAATAATAAGAAATTAACACATGTATCTGATGGCATTAAAATCATAAAACCATGGCATGTTTTAAAAAAAATGTCCTGTGCAGCTTGGCTCAGAAAAAGATACCTGGAAACCTTCCTTCTGAACACAGCTGTTGTGGTAAGGCAGTTGAAGAGAGAAAGTTTTGCTGATTTCTACTTTCTCTCTTTGCCAGATTACATCAGGCTTTACACATAGTGATCAGCACCCTGTATTTCACCTAGAAAGTGAAATGTTCACCACTGCAAACACTGGTGTACCTGGCTTTTGTGTACTTGCCAAAAAGGTGGACAGCAAAATTCAAGTAGACTGTTAAGCAAACTCTCAAGGTAGTCCCAGTAGAACAACCACAGACACGTGTTAAATGCAGAGTATTCTATTGCTGTGCTACAAATGCTTTTTTTTTCAGTTTAACCTCAAATATGTAGGTATTTCTCTTGAACTTCTTTGTTTAGCTTTTTGTGATGGAGAGACTACCTTTAAATGGAACTTGGCTGCAAAGATCAATAGCCAGGCAAAAAACACAAATGGAATTTGAGAAACTGTGACTATACTGAATTGTTGCAGGCAAGTTCAAAATACAAAGGTGTTTGATGTTTAAACATTGCCTTCCTTTCAGATGAGGACATGTAGCTGACAAGACAACATGAAAAGCATGATGTTGCCTTTGAAAACATGACTGAAACCTTTAAAGGGTGGTTTTGCCAAAAAGGACTCACAAAAGGTACTACTTTCTGCAATTTGTGCCTGAATTGCCTTGCCTGTTTTCACACTGCAAATGGCTGGATTCAGAACTTACATAGATTAACACAATGCTGAGCATTGCTGAAATCATCTCCTTTGAAAGCCAGTTGAACATAAAGCGTTAGCCAAAGACTCATCCTTGCAACACTTTGATGTGGAGACTTTTTTAGGCCATGTCTCAGCCAAATTACAGCAAAAAAACCAGGATTTTTTTTTCTTAATTAGGAAAGCTCAGAACTCCAACAGTGAACTCCTGATTCCCACTGGTTTCAGTGAGGCCAGGATTTCAGCCCTGTGTTGCAACTGGAT
This sequence comes from Ploceus nigricollis, assembly GCA_013399945.1. Classification (NCBI taxonomy): domain Eukaryota; kingdom Metazoa; phylum Chordata; class Aves; order Passeriformes; family Ploceidae; genus Ploceus; species Ploceus nigricollis. The sequence goes on along the minus strand of VXBC01009255.1, from coordinate 871,169 downwards.
ACATTTACATCTGTGCTGAGGAATTGGAAATCACTGTCATAGAACTGTTCAGAAGATTCATAAACCAAGCCATGTCAAACTTTAAAACACAATGGTGGCAACTCTGTGGGCAGAATAATTACTAGCCATAAGTTATGAATGTTTTGGGGGTTTTTTGCCTCGGAGATGTATGCAGGAATCTCATTGCTGCAGTGGTTACAGTGTTAAACACAGGGAAATCAGAATGCCATGCTGTTAGAATGGAAAAGGTAGAAGGCTTTGAAATTGTGCTGATGAGGGATACAAAACTCTTTGTCTTTGCAAACAAGGGATTTGCCTCTCTTCCAGATTCTCTAACACTCATTGTTCAGGTACTAAACACAAATTTACTCAGAAAGTAAGTTTAGGGGATGTGCACGCTTATAGATTTTTTTTTTCATTTCTATAAAACCTAACTAAATAATACATGTCTTTAGATAATTAATTGCACAAAGCAGGCAAGGCATATTTAAAATACGTTTTTCCTAGACTCTGTTAACTTATGACCTTTTGAAAAAGTATGTGAAGAAACAATCAGGTCATTACGTCGTTCCTTGCCAAAGCAAAGAGTACAGGATTCTTGAGGGAGGACTACTGCTTGGCCTCTCTGAGAATAGGTGGGAGTTTGTCTCTGGCACTGACTGCAGCATCCACAAAGTTTTATATATAGAACAAACCATATGTTCACCCTCCATACAACTAACTGTTAAATACTGTGAATTAGAATGATTGTTCAGTCAACCATCTTAATTTTATTTTCTTGAGTCACAATAGTTATTAGCATAAAGGGTTAAAAAAATCCATTGGATACTCATGGAAGTGTCTAAACAAAGTTCAGATCTGAAAATAAGCAATTCTTTATGGTGTATTGTGAAACTGAGTACAAACTTTAAGTCTGGTTAAGGTCAGCTTTACTTTTTTGTTACAAAGCTACTGTGGGATCTGAAATGGGAGCTAAGGCCCCGTTTCCAGAAATAGAGGGAGACAAAAGAAGTCGCTTCCTGGAGATAAAACCCTCTAATAGTAATAAAGACCTCACTGGAGCAGAAAGATGCAACTCATTCTTCCCTCTGCCTGTTGGACTGAGTTGGTTTTCCCGAGTGTTTGTGAGGTCTGTGAGAAATGTTTGGATAAGATCTTTTGGTGCTGTTCCCAGAACATGGTTCATGTGGTATCAAAGATTCCTGATGTTTTGCCAGGGACCTTTTTGTCATTGGGAATTTAGAGGCTGGGCTTGCAAAGAGTTGGCTGAGCTGCAATACAAAGAAAACTCCTGAACAACCTATTCCGGCAGACCATCTTCAGTCAAAGGCCTCTAGGGAGCTGTACCAGCAGGCTCCACCCAATAGGACAATGAGCAAAAGAAAGGCAAGTGACAATTTTAACTTCTGTAACACTGCAGATCTGAAATTGAAAAATCAGTTGTCCAGGCCATGGATTTACACGAAATATGAATTACTGGAATGACTAAATGAGGTCATTGTAACCTTTCTTAAAGCTAGACTCTCCTTGTCTTGAAGCAGGAAGATCAAAGAGATGAAGACCAGACTGATGTGCAATTATTATATTCCTTCAACTGCAAGAATTAGTGACTCAAGCTGCCTGAGAAGTGGGAAGGAGGGATTTTGACTGACCTCACTTAAATACTATTTCAGTAGCATTACTGTCTCTTTAGACATCAGTCTAAACTGCTAGTTTCCAATCTTTTTTTCCATCTGTCATCCATGTTTTCTTCACTGACAAGGCAGTTCTGGATTAATGGGAGGTAAACATATGGACAATTTTCCTCACTACTTCCATTCAACCCTTGAAGTCTGGAGTTACAGACAGCATGTTTTGGCTTAATCTCCCACTGCTGTGCACAGTACTTACTTTAGGTGCAGTGTGCCACCACGTATTTACAATACACAAAAGAGGAGAAGGAAGCAGGTTTTCCAGAAGCCTTACATTTGCATCCTTCCTGCTTAGTGAAGATGAAAAGGTGTAAAACGATATCCTAATGGATCAAGTTGATAGTTTCTTTCAGCTCACAAAATATTTTCTGCTTACTGATGAATATGTTATGTTACAACTGTTAGAAATCTGAGAAGCTATTTTGTCCAACTTTGTCTTCCATTTTTAATTATTATGCCACTTACTTCTGTATTTATTTCACTCCATAATTTCCATTATGATCTGGTGTCAGAAAGGTCTAAAATAGGTAAGTGTTCTGGAGTCATAACCATAATTAAGGCCACTTTTTAATTGCTTAATTTACACTGATGATTAAATATCAAATCATGAAATTTTGCTTTTCTTCCTAAAGATCAAGTTTAAATTGTAATAAGAATCTTACAATTTCATTCTTTGTAAGCAGAACTTATTTTTTCCCAATGTTGCGAAGATTATTAATAATCTTTGCTACTGACTGTCACCTGCCTGTATCACTGGTGGGCTGTGCTTGGCTTTACCGTGAGCATTTTAGCTGAGCTGCTGTAGGCATTCTCAGCCCTGTGTTCATTTGACATGATTCACTCTGATTTTTCTCAGCCATCACTGCATTTGGTCAACAGACAAATCAGCTGAAGAAGTTATTACAAGTGCATATGTTTACATATACAAAAATTTATATGTCCATGTGAAAGGACTTATGCCTAGAGGTTTATTTGGTGTTAAGGTTCATTGACCACCACCAATGCCACTTAACTAATTATATAAGTAAATATGCTAAGATTGAGAAAAGGGTACATATTTTTAATTAGATATAAATGAGATGGAAAAGTGCAGGCAAATCTGTAGAAATGTTTTTGAGCTTGTGACTGACTTGCCACATGATCTGCCTCTCCTTAGGAGTTCATACCACATGCACCATGTCTCTAAGTTCAGTGTACAAGCCTTGTGCCAACTCTGCCTTCTTGAAACCAGCCCATCTATCCTCTTTCTAACATTACTGTCTTGACTTACAATGACCCCATCTGGTGCTTTCCTGATATACTGAGGAAGAGAAAATCAATTGTATCATACCATGAAACATAGAAACTGGAATGCAAAGTATTACTTTGTCTAAGTTTAAATACATTTTTCATGTTGAAAAGTGCTATATTTATAAAAATAGTTTGGATGGCAAATATTTGCATGAAACTACTCAGAAATTATTAGCACAGCAAGGATTACATACTTAGCTGAATAAGTTGCTAAAAATTCATACTCTAATTTTGCCAGTTCCCTTCACCAAAAATTAACACTTATCAAAGAAAATACTGTGAAATGTTATTCCAGTGTTTCTTGGATAGGTTGAAACCAAAGCAAAATATCCAGGATTGCTGCTTAAGATACCTGAACATCAGATTTTCTATGACTGCAGAGAATAGAATTATTTTTTTATTAATTTATCAGTTAGGTGCAGCAAGTAGAAAGTGGAGCTGAAAATCCTTGTTAGGAGGTAATTTATTTCAATGGTACTGAAATTTATTATTATCGGGCCTATCTTTCTACTGTATTGGGATAGGTCCTTCATATATGTAAGCCCTATATACATATATACATATATCCCTATTTTCAGTCCAGCAAGTAGGTGTTACTTCTATATAGTAGCTAGAATCTTGTCCCTGGGTAGTTGTGTTCTGCAGCCGCTGCCTGAATCGCCAGGTATCAATAGAAACTTCCTCTCCCTGACCCAAGTTTTGATGCCCCAGGGAAATTACACCATTCCTCACATCCTATGCCTCTAAATGCTCCTCAGTCGTGCATCTGAATTTCATTAGAAAGGGAAGGGTCAGCCCACATGGACTTTCTGCTGCTGGGGTAGCATAACCTTCACCACAGTTCAGTTCACTTTTGCCAAGGGAATGCAGTGAACATGAAACAAGTGTCCTCCCAGCTGGCCACTGGCAATGCTCAAAATGTGCCCCTAGGTAGGGAGAATCTGATGGCTCTGCTCCCCTCCTGTCCTGCTGACTGAGAGTAAGTACAACATTCTTCAAATGGCTTTCAGAGAGAACTTCAAAGGGAAAAGGTTGGAAGAAAGAGAAATACCAAATTAAATTCTCCTGGGGCTTTACCTAGGCCTCCAAGGATATGTCACTGTCTTCCTACAGCTCAAGAACTCCTGATCCAATCCATTTCCCTTGCCAGCAGGATCAGTTACAATTAAACCAATGGCAACATAGTAGTCTAGCCTGCCTTGTAGCATCTTCATCACTGGAGATCTTTACTTTCCAAAGTAATATATTCCAGTGCTTCACTGTCACTATGGTTGGACAGCTCATTTTTTTTGTTTTGTTTTCTCCCTAGTGTCTTAGTTAAACTTCTAGTGCTCCATCCAAGGGACATTAATTATTGTCCTTTTCACTTAGATTGTCCCCTTCCACTTGAAAGCAAACTTTCACATTACTGAGGATTCCTGACCTTAGTCCTCTCATTTCTAGGCTCTGTCCTATCATTAGAAGTCATTGTCATCTATGTATTTTCTCTATCTTGTTTGTTTGAACTCCCTCCATCTTTAAGTGTGGTTTCCGAAACTAAATAGCCTATAATTACTCAACATCTGAAAACAGAATTCCTATTTATTCATCTCACAAGATTTGGTGGCATCTTGCAGCTTTTTTTTTGCTACGGTGCAAAATTAGCAGCATGTTGATCTTAATCTCTTCACATCCTAGGGGGTTTTATCATTAATTATTGTACTTTATTAAATAATCATTGAAGTGCTGTTCCTTAACACTAGCATCAAATTAATATTAAATATGTTTATCTGACAAACATTTAAAATTACTATTTTTTCTAAATTTTAAGTTTAAAAATTACTGAAGAATGAGCCAGATTTGTACTGCTTGACAATTACCTATGATGCCGGGAGAACTGGGTTTGGAGGCATGAAGGAAAATGGGTAAACTCCTGAATATGTTCCTCTTTTTTCTTACATGAATGGTACACTCCAGAACCATCACATTCTTCTACCATGTGACTTGGTCAAAAAGGAAAAATGAGGAAGCTGGCTAATGCTGATAAGGTAACTTCATGAAATGCAAAGAATAAGGTAATAGATTTTGTGCTTCTGCTGATAAGTCAAGGATTGATAATGTTTCTAAAAATTACTTCAGCTTATCTTTTTAAACAAAATTACTCCCATGTCATTTTCATCCACTTTCTAATAATTGTGACACAAACAACACAGGGAGACTCTGGACGGAAGAAGGTACAAGCTTCCAACAAAATAAAGGGCTCTAGTGAAATTTAGTGATAAATGCAGCCAGCCATCCCCAGCTCCCAGTGAGATTCCAGTAGAAGGTAACATGATTCCAGTGGCTATATTCATATCACAATAAGACTTAGAAGAAATTTAGTATTTTTAATGCATGAACAGTAATGAGAGGCAGCAGAAAAGTAATGGATGCCATTTATTTAGAGCTATTGGAAGACCAGTCAACCATCTCATGATCTTACCAAGCCTAACAGCTGACATGGTGATCTCTGATGGTTTTTTTTTAGGGTTTAAACAGAGAACTGCTTGAAATGATACACTGAAATAAAACCATGGCAAAACTGTTATATAGTCTATTTTAATGGAGTTGTTTAATCACCTTCAAATGAAACTCATAAAATTCCATTAAATATCTGCCTACATCATTCAAAAGCATGGCAGAAATTGCAATACCACAGTTACTGCTTCAGATACTTCCTATGGAGTGACCCATGATACCTAATGAATTCTGTCAGCCACGTTTTAGAGCCTTGAGTTAGATGACTCCAATTAGAATACCTGAGTTAGGATGCAGCCAAGCCTTCAGTAGAAACTTTGCTGTTTTGCTGAAAACACAAGCAGTTTCTTATAGGAATGAACTTACTGCCCTCTCATTACTCAGTATTTGCATGCCTAGCTTCAGTTCAGGAGCTTGCAGCCAGTGTCTCTCTTTGTTTTTGCTATTCAAGGCAAAAAATCCCCACAGTTTCAACATCATTATGTATTCATGGCTTTTAAGTTTTTTTTTAATAAAGCCAGTCTTTGAACAGAGACAAAAGCTGCTAGGTGCAGATTCCATATTTTGCCAAGGCCACAATTTAAAATTTCACCTCAATCTTATCTGTTACAGGCTATTGAATAGGTGATAAAGCACCTGATGAAGAACATGTCTGCACACCATCTTCAGAGAAAGGGGCAGAGTGAAGAGGCACAAGCTCTTAGAAAATAATATTGGTTAACATAAGTGGGAAAGTAAAAGGTGTTTGAAAGCACAGTCAGCCCAAGGAACTTAGTTTCAGCTATAAAAAATTGAATGGAAGAATGTAATTTTTATAGTCATCACATAATTCCATTTAAAATCTGTGCCTAATTTAGTAAAAAGGAAAACTAGAACTATATTTGGAGCACATTTTATGTATCTTTATATATGTGTAAAGATTGTATGCAGATTTACTTTGGCCATAAAGCTCAAGGAGGAGCTTTACCAAGTGGCAAGCATATTAACATGACCCTAACTCAATAACAACTTACTGAGTTTTTGGAATAAATTTCTGTCTCAAGGCTGTATTCCAAAAATAGCAGGAGTTTTTTTTTTTTTTTTTTAATCTTTCATCCAGCAACAGAATTGACGCAGAAATGTTTCTGGGTACTGTCAGTCCATTCCTCTTCTGAGGGACCTGCAAGATTTGAATTATTATAAGTAAGTTTTAAATTCCTTTTCAGTTAATTTAATTCTCATAAGTTTTAACAGTCTTTTGCAGTTAGCAGTTACTGAAGCTGCAGTTCAGCTACTCTAGTACACTTCACAAAGTCAAGCCTTTGAAACCTGTGGATGCTTTCTTCTCTGCTACTGCACCTCATGCCAGCAAGTACAGATGAAAACTCATTAAATACAAGACAGAGGGTTGTGAGCAAAAAATATTTTATTAAATATGAGACTTAGGTCTGACCTGCTTCCCCCAAACCAATTTTCTCTGTGGCAACAGCCATAAGGGTGTGACAGGGATTTAAAAAAAAAAAAAGTTTATATACTTAAAATGTCACTTCTCAAAAAAACATCATTTTTTATTCTTAAGCAGGTTTCAAAAGTTTAGAGCATGTTTACAGGAAAACAAGTCTAGTGGCTGTAAAGCTTCATCAGATAATGCATTAAAGACCCTCCCCACAGCGAGCACGGCCAAAAGTTGCACAGCATCAGAGTGGACACATCTCCGTTAACTTACCTGGTCTGGCAGTGCTTTGGGAAGGGGCAAGTCCATCTCCTGAAGCTGAGTCTAGAATACTCTGGTATGATAATCATTAAATCTATTGCATGTTCTTTACGCAAAATCATCCACAAGAACTGTTACAGTTTACTACAAATATTTTAATTGTGTAAGAGGGGAAAGATTCAAAATTATTCTTACCTTCTATTACTACATAAAATGTAAACATACTGTAGATGAATTTGCCATGCTGGTGCATACTACCATTAGATTGCAGATTACTGCACTGAAAGTCATAGCCAAAGTATGTATTTTAATTTAGAAAATCTCAGTTGTCTGTTTCCGTATCACTTCATCTATTATTCAACATTTCCAAGTTTTATGAAATTAATACTTCTTCACTGATTCAGAAATTCTGATGATCTGATACTCAGAAATACAAAATCATTTACCATGCTTTAAAGCCCTCAAAAGCTATGTAGTTGTGACATTATCTCTTGTGTCCCAGCTCTACTGGTTAACTTTCACAACTCACTGTGTTCAACTGACAATTTTTTGTCATCTCAATATCACACACTTGGGGGAAAAACATATTTAGTTTTTTTTAATAGACTTTACTACCTATCTATCTGTATTTGAGTATGTTCTTGTTATCTGTCACAGGATAAAAAGCTTGTGATCCACATGAACATCAGCATACTATTTATCCAGTTTATGAAGAAGTACATTATACTGTGATCATCAAACTCCAGCTGCTGGAGGAAAAGGCAAAAGCAGTCCTACTTGCAGGCATGTAAAACTGATTATACTGGCACTGCTTCTTTCTCCAGTAACAGGTGGCATGTTACCATTACACATTTTCAATGCAAAGTTTCTACATAGGCAGTAATGTAGGAATGCAGTGGGCTGCAATTCTAGTACATTTTTGAATGGAAGTAGTACATACCTAATTTTGATATTATCTTGGTTATATTTGAGAAATGATGGGTGTTTTTTTCCTTTTAAATAGAATATTGAGGACTTGAACTCTGCTATCTGATGAGGTCTAAAAAAGCCTTGGAATAATTCTGTCTGCCCAGCAGCAGCTGACTGGCTAGGGAGTCAGCTAGGGAGCTGACTGACCACCCCCTCTGTCCTGCTTTGTCCTTGCATGCAGGGCAGGATCGATGATCCAGGTTACCAGTCCCTCCCTGTGTCAGCCACCAGGCTATCCAGGCTATTTTAATGGATCCAATAAAGCATTCCTCAGACAAAGGCATTCTTCAAGGCCTGAAAAACACAGTCTAGAGAGGATACGGTCAAAAATAGTCAAAGAACAAGAAAATGGAACTAAGTAAATAGCAGTACCAGATAATCTTCATGCAAATAGAAATTTGGGGGCTTGCATTGTTGTTGTTTACCACAAGTTCTGTTTACTCTAGACTTTTAATGTCCGTTTATATTCATTCCCACCACTGGTAACCTATGCATTGTTAACCTCAAACAACAAGAAAGCAGTATCTCCACACGAGTCTTGAGACTCCGCTTCTGTAGCACAACTGAAATACCTGTGGGCAAATGAATTCACAACCTCCATCCATCTCTCTCCCCTCTCCTTTAAAAACAAATGAGAAAAAACCAGCCAAAACCAACAAAAAAACCGCACACAAACCCCCAAACCAACAAAAAAACCCAAACCGAAAACAAAACAACCAAAAAAACAAAAAACAAACCAATCTCCCAAAAAACCCAAAAAGACTAAAACCCAAGAGCAACCAAGCAAACAAAAAACCCCTAAACACAAAAAATCCCAACCCAGTACTGTTCCTCCACTGCCAGCAAATGCAACTATTGTGACAACTTCATGTTGTCCCTATCTGGGCTGTTGTATCCCAGTTGAACCTTGCTGTATTCCTTACTGGAAGGTTACAGTCACAAGTAAATTGCAGTATTTCCCCCAACAGTATGAAACAAGTTTACACACCTAAAATATGTCAGATTTTTATTCATACTGCATATGCATCCAATTTGCCACCCACAAAAATCTCTGCCTCACTGATACCACAGAGGGACAAAATGAAGTTCGGGGTGGCATCTACAGGCCTTCCATTTCCTAGCCTGACTGGTGACCTAAATAAAACTTTTCAGTATTAGGTTTTTACAAGATGTAATTTATACTATGGCTGTCAGGAGTTAAGATAGTAGTTGCCATGGAGCTTTAATCTTTTTTTAGGTTTTAGTCAAAGGAAGCTGGAAATCAGTATGCTGCTCAATAGAATTTTATTCAAATTGGGGCAGGATTTAATCCTAATTTTTCTGCTGAACGTTAGTATCAAAGGTTCTAGAATTCATTCTATTTTCTTTTTCTCAGGAGATGATAGTTTTCTTTCCAGATTCTTAAACCACACTACATTCAACCCAAAAAGTACCCAAGTTGCTTCCCCTCCATTCCTTCAACTATGAACTGTAACTTTCATGTGCACAGCTAATCACTGCAGTGAAATTCATTTACAAGTTCTTTCATTTTCAGTGGAGGCATTCTGTAAGTATATGAAAGCAAAGCTTTGGTGAGGATTTTGTTTTTTCTATGCACACACTAAGCACTAATCTCTACACTGTAAAACAGGCCTTTGAAACAGAAATTACAGTTTGAATCTGTGTCTGTGCTACTTATAGCTGCCTTGATGTATATTTAAGAAAAAACCCCAAAAGCATACAATGCATGAAGTGCATCTCTGAGCAGTACAAAATTGGCCATGCTATAGCCAGTAATGCTCTGCTGGAACACAGCTGCAGCAGAACAGAAATGCAATTCAGTTTAGTACTTGCAGTTAAAAAAACATGCACTTAAAGCTGAACTTGTCCTATACCAGGTAAATTAAAAGAATGCAGATCTAGATAAAAAAAATGAAGGATTTGTTAAAATGAGCTTTTAGAACTCTTACCCACCAAAAAAATAGAAAGGATTCAGATGAAATCTTAACTTGACCATGACACTTGGATTCAAAAGCAAATGACAGCTTTGCTTAATGAAAAATTTCCCAGAATTTTCACTAAATACAACTGTTTACTGCCCAGCAGTAGTGGCACTGCATAATCCTCAAGCTGTCCCAAGGACTGCAGAATAATCAGAAAATTGTCACATGAGAGAATTTCAAATTCCTTTCAACTCTTTCATGGCATGTAGTATAAAAGAGACATGATAATAGGAAAAAAAATACATTTTTTCCCATCTACGATATGTAAGTGTGGGACTTGAACACTTGCACATTAACATCAGTTTCTACCACTGATAGCAAAATGTCTTACCTAAGTAGCATTGGACAGAAAAACAATTGTGGGTTTGAGTGAAAGCCCTGCTCATCAACTTCAGAGGATCAAATGCAAAGACCTGTGGTATATTTTTCCTGAGGTGTCAGTGTCAAAGACTTGCAGAGCTACTGGAGATGAGACCTCTTAATAAAATAAATATAAATGCAGATAAGATGGAGAAAGAAGTCCAAGCCCTTAACTTGCTGGTGTGGCCAAACAGCTCATGTTAAGTATGAATTCAGACAAACCATAGCAGTTTCCTTAAAGCTGAAGTTAGCAACTTCCAAATGAAGAGTCTTCAAAGTTATGAAATGCCATCTTCTTTATAAAGGCCCATCTCAGCTCTAAAAAGATCCAAAACATAATCCTTATATAGATTCAGGGAAGAAAGGGGCATTTCCCTTACCTCTATTCTGAATCAGTTTCAAGACCTGTCAGTATCACGTTACCATTTCTGGATATGTAGATTAGTTAAAGCTTGGCAGTGAAATACAGTTAAAACTAGTTTAAATACAGAAGTATTATCATAGTGCTGCAGATATCAAGATGGCCCTACAATATAGATGGCAAGTATTAAATTGCTTGTTTTGCTTTCAAAACAGTATGCTTTCTCTTATGTGTATTTGTGTTTTGCTTTAAAGCTTATTTCATCAAAATTAATCAAATCAGTCCACAGGACAGTGGTCAAGAAACATTCTTCCTTCAATATAATTTCTTTTAAATAGCTTATGGGGACCTTTTGCTGCTGATGAACTTGCATTACTTCGAAACTGAAAGGCAAAAAGAAAGAACTTAGAAGTGCACCATTTTTTCAAAAGCAACAAGAAAACAAGATGTAATTAGGCTGAATTAGGATGCAGCATTGATTTTCAAAAGAGAAAGCAGTAAACTGTGTAGTTACATATACTACTATCAACTTCCAAAGTATGCATTGTCTTGAGTAATTTTTTTTTGTTTTGCTAGAAAATAGACTTACTTCATGAGACTCAATAGATATCTTGAAGATGAACTGGTTTAACAGTATTTACTTCTCATTTTGACTTCACTAGCGAGGTTCATCCCTTTAAGAAAAGTAACTCAACATTAAGAAGCAGCATAAGAATTCTCTACTTACCTTTCTGATTTCATACTAGCATCTTATGTGCATCTTTAGCAATTACCATTGATCTTCTATGGGAATGGACAGAAACCCACAAAATTTAGGTTTGGTTAAAAAAAGTGGTGAAAGGCTAGATACCAGATAACATCAGATCTTTTCTCATGCATGTCTTAACAACAAGTTAGCTAGAGCATTTAAAAGAAATAATTGCAGAAGCACCTGGTATATTTGAGGCATGCTGCTAATTTGCAATATAAACTGAACTATTGCTACATTTAGCAATTTCATGTATTAAGCCAGGCAAGTGCCATTTCTCCAGCACTATCTTCACTGGAAGCCTTGAGAATTCCTATTCACTACTAGAAGGGTTATTAGCATAAAAGAAAGCATCCCTGCATTAAAGATATTTATCTGGATCACTTTCAAGATCTAAAATTTCCTTTCTGTAACACCCCAACATACACTTCCTACTTCAGCAATTATTTCAGATGAATTATATAAGACTCCCAGATTTCCTCACTGCATTGGAAATAAGTATTTTTGATTTATCCAGTACAAATTCAAGCAATACTTTTCCAGATAAATCAGTAACATTAATAGTTACAGTTTCACTTGTACTTTGTTCTGCAACTTCAGTGCTTACTTAAGCAATGTTTATTTTTCAATACTAGGGTGCATGTCCATTTTCGGTAAACGGTAGATGATCACATAATCCTCAGCCCAAGGCTTCCAATCAATCTTCTCAAGAAGGAAATTTGAGAATCCTTAAGCTATAACAAATAAAAAAGGAGTCAAGTGTTCAGAAGACAACTTACTGCCACTTATCTCCAACAGCTGGTCTGATCATTCTCCATCAATAGCCATGATCCAGCCCCTCAACTCTTTTTGCAACCTGAGATCAGCCAGTAGGCCTGGAAAGCAAGGTAGGGATAAGGTTTACCCTCTATCCTATCCTACTGATGGTCAGAGCCCTTACAGGAGTTTCCTGCAGGAGCTGTTTACTCACTGTAGTATGGGTCTCCATACTGGAGCACTACTCCACTTCATAAACATACAATTTTAGAGCAAAAATTCAAACCTCTGCCTTTCCACTCCCCTGGTACATGTTAACGACTTGCAAATGCTCAATCCTGCTATGGAATCAGATCATACCTGAGGAAACAGGCTTGGTATGTTACTTACCTTATAACAGCCAGCATGCTGTGCATCGATTTGTGCCATCTGGTCTGACAGCACCGAGGCTTTGTGCCCTGCACAGCACATTCCACCCTCAAGCCCCAGCTGGCACGGCCCTCTAGTGGAGATGCAGGAAGGAGATCTGATGGCATTCATCAATCCCAGCTTGCTTTTGCTCATCTGCCTGTTTTCTGAGCTGCTCTTAACTCAGCGCAACTGCCTTCTAATTGAGCTTGGCCAGAGCTGGTGTCACTTTTCCCTCTGTACTGTCAAGATAAACCTTAGCAGCAAGGGACAGAGACCTACAGGGACTTCTGAGCACTTGCAGCCCACCCTCAGGTAACTCCAAAGCCAGCTCTGCAGAGCCGTTGCCTGCCTTGCCAAGCCCACCCCAATTCAAGTCTCAAGAGCACTGCTGAGCAGGAACCTTAGGACTGAGCTTTGGTACTCACTCACTTCTCCATTAGCATCTCCCATTGCAAAGGAGCAGCAACAGCTGTTTTCATCTTTTTCTCACCTCCTTTAAAGCATTGGGGGTGAGGAAGTTCACTTTTAACTACCACCCAAGTAGTGTTTAGATACTACCAGCATACTTCAGGACAACATTCTTACATCACCTGTCAGAAACCTGCTGAGATTTGTCTACTGGCTCTGTATGTTTTGTTTTTTTAAATTATCTATCAACTTTTTATTTAAAGCTTTTGCCTTCAGGCTTTTTAGGTAGTAGTCCAAGAACTTTGGTGCTGTGCCTAAACCCAGGTTTGGCCACATGCACATACAAATCCTACTTAAGGAAGGGCAAAGTTTACACCCCAGAGAATACCAGTCATGTTTCAGCTCTCTACAGATGCATTATAATGGAGATTCCATCACATTTCCAGGTCCTCTTCCCTGAAATGTTAATATCCCCTCCTCTCAAGGGATCCTTCTACCACTTCAAGGCGTATAGAGAGATCATGATAAATTATAAAGACCATATCAGGATGCTTGACAAAACCTATTATCAAAAACTGAGTATAAACCATAATTATATAATACCCAAAAACTGACTCCCAAGTATAGTCACAAAGACAAGAGTTTAATGTTGGCAAAAAAGAAAAGTTAAAGTTAGTGGTATTTTCTTCCTTGCAATAACATACTGGTCATATGAAAGTCACTGGAGAGGTCTGCTTATAGCTCGGAAGACTTTTACAGTTACAGCTGAATTCAAAACCCCTAACTCTAAACGCGTGATGTTAACACAAAAACTGAAAATGTAAAACCTGGGATAAAGAACAAACTCAGTTGTTAAGATGCTAGCAGAGATGTGAGGCCTTTCAACCCCTTTGCCATAACATGAGAAGTTCTTCAGTATCTTTCCCACCACCATTATTTCAGGATTCACAAGGTTCTTTAAAATACTAATGGGGTAAATTGAAACCAAGTGCCACCTGCTTGTAATGTCTTCTGTGAAAGGTCTGAAGCCACCCTGTTTCAATTATTTGGTTATTCAGTGCAGAAAGTTAAAGATCACAGAAGGTATAACAGTTTTTAATATTAATATTATAGATTAAAAATTATTGCATAGTCTTATGCATTTCCTAAAACAATGTTCTCTGGAAATGAAACATTTTAATATAAAAGGAGCAACTCTTTAAAACAAATGGTTTTCACTACCTCGATCTCCTATCTTTTTTTGATTTGTCAGTACATTTGTCCATCGTTTTCTCATTGTCTCCTCTGCACTTGGGGCAATACCATTTCCCCTTTGGTTTGTACGTGAGTCCAACACAGGAAAAGTGGAACCACTCAATAGGGCACTGTTCATTGTCACATCCTATCATTTCGCCATAAGACACTTGGTTGCATAAGCAGTAAGTTGGTTCATTGGGATCAATTGCAAATTCTACAGGTGAAACCTCTCTCTCCTGTTTGGCTTTGGAGCGTTTTTTCTTCTTGGAAGATTTAGATCTTTTCTCTTTAGGTGGCTGGTCATCGCAGTCATCGATACCATTTGCTATGTGGCACAGGTCACGGCTTTCACTGGTTCGCTGGCGACGTGGTCTACGGGAGGATCTCTCTGGCTGGCAGGACTCCATCTTGGCCTTTTCTAGAGGCTTTTCGTTCTCAGACAGATCTTGAAAACACTGAGAGTGTGTTTCCATTTGACGGGCTCTGTTCTCTACCAGTTCTAGCATCTGAGTAACTATTTGAATTTTTTCATCTCCAAGTTCTTGACTGTTGATTAATGCACGCTGAAGATGCTGCTGCAAGCGTTTCTTCTGAACAGGATCGTTTTCTGACTTGTATTTTTCATAGACATCATCTATTTCTTTTAATGCTTCTATAAAACAAAAATAATCATAGGAATAATTACACAAGATGGAACATGCTCAAGAAAACAAATATATTTCTAACTGATCAGAAATAGTAGAAATCTTAATTATAGTATACCCTTGTGGGTTAGATTGAATATATCATTCAAGTGCATGTGGTCATCAAATCACTGTTTAAGCTCACAATCTGTTGCAAGAAAAGGTTCTCATGTTCTAAGAAAGCTTATTTTAGCCATTGGAAAAAGAAAGGATAACATGAGAGGGGACACGATAGTTGTTGAGGCATGGATAATCCAGATCCTCCTTCCATCTGAAACAGGAGGAATTTCTCTTAAGAGTCCTTACCACAATAATTCCAAAACTCGGCCAGCAAACCAAAGCAATCGTTTTATCACACAAAGAATCCTGAAATTCATAGAATTGTCATGTATCATGATATATAACACTCCAGAATTAGTTTATCCAGGTCCTCTGCCTTCCCCTCTTATTCATCTCAAGGTCTGGCATTACATTTTCAAGTAGACGTAGTTATAAAAGGTATATCTTGGAACAGTAGCTTAAGCATGAACAACTGCTTTTTACTATAAATTCTAAAACCTGTATGACAACAGGAGCCAACTGCATTTTGTTCTGTTCCAGACTTTCACTACGGTAAGATAGAAACCACTCCTCTAGCCTGTTAAGTAACTCAACCTGTATTTTCTGTATTTTAATATCAGCATTCCAGCTACCATTTAAACCATAAGCTTTGTTTCCCTGTACCTTCAGCTGCATCACTTGCCTGTTGCCCTAACAAAAGAAATAAAATTTTTAGAAATCTTACTCGCAGCTCCTGAGAAGCATGGAGTAGGTACTTTGTATGCAGTTGAACAAGAAAGGCATAACCAGAGTACAACATTGTACGACCACACTATCTCCCACCAGACTTCTTTTTTTTGGAGACAGGAGTGTAGGTACAGATAGATTAGACAGATTTCCTGTACTGGGAATGCCCTACCCAGAACTATTCATAAACAATAGCTGTTCACTCGTTCATACTGTGACAGAGAACAACATTCATCCCACATCGGTTATTGCCTGGATGCAGCCTGTGAAGATATGCTGAACTTTACATGGATCAACATCCACTAAAGAGAGCATAGAAGTTTTGGACTGACAGAGATGGAAGCTTACCAAACTTCTTGCGAATCCCCAAAGATTAGACAAGGCATTGATGCACCCTAATAAACAGCTCTGAAACCTCTGTTAAAAAAAAAAAAAAACCCAAACAAACCCACAAACAAAAAACTCTAACCCAAACCAGGGCCAAGTGTTCATTACAGATAATCTGATTAAGTTTGGTGGAGCTAATAAAAGCCAAAACGATTTGTTTTCTAAGCACAAGAGTGACTTTTCCCCTCCTCCACAGACCATCACTACCTTTTAAATTAGCTGAAATAATATAGCATTGCTTTTACATTTTTAGGCCTGGGTCTAAAATATTTTTATCCCATTTTTAGGGTTTTGAAGATTTTTTTTGTTGTTTTTTTAGAACAGTTGAAGGCTTTGGTTAAAACTAGCAATAAATTTCTTATATGGCCCAGTACTGGTGGCTGGATAAATAGACAGTAATAAACAGTCTAAAGGAAATATTTAATCAATTAAAGTCTGATGATTGCTGGCTAGTCACCATGGATCAGGAGGTAAAGTGCCAGCCTCGACTAGGAATTCAAAATGCTGCAGGCAAGTCTATGCCGTTTAAACTTTAAAATCCCAGGCAACTTACAAAAGCCTGTTCTTATGTGTTTTCTCGGGTAATTAGAAAGATAATTGAAAGAATCCCTTCACAACAGCTGCCTCCTGAGGTGGCCCTTCAACATATAAGAGGCCTTGACGGTCCCCATGGTCCCCTCCTGCCCACGCCGAAGGAGGGAGATGCGGCTCCAGTGCCGACTCCACGGGATCACATTCCTGTCTCATGGCAGGGGCCGGCTGGCAGCTGCCGGGCACCGCTGTGCCCCGCAAACTCCGCGGCGCGCAAGGTCTTTAATCGGCACTGAACTTGCCTCCCGAAGGAGCCGTGCCTTTGGATGAGGTTTAGGGCAATTTCCCGCTCCACAGCCTCCCTCCACGATCCAAGGGAACGCTGCTGGCGCTTCATGTATCCCCGCCCCCACCGTGCGTGCGGTCTACCGTGGGACTGCCGCTGCGTTCCGCCGGGACACCGCCCCCCCGGCTCCGCACGGCGGGAGGAGCTGCGGAGAGGCCGATTTCCGGACCCCACCTCCAGCGGCACCGCCGCCGGCTCGGGCAGCA
>VXBC01009255.1:693348-853727 GCA_013399945.1 Ploceus nigricollis | reverse complement strand
AGGCGGGGCGGCCTTCCCAGGGACCGACCGGGCGCCGGGAGCCCCGCGCTCCCGCAGGCTCAGCCCCGCGGGGCCCCAGCAGGGTTTCAGCCCGGCCCCGGGCGCATGTGCGGCCGGTGGAGGCCGTCCCCTTTCCCCTCTTTCCTCGCCGCCCGGTGCCCCGCGGCGGCGCCCACCTTNCCGCGGTGCCGCCGCCGGAGCAAAACCCCCGCTCGGCGCCCCCGCCCCTACCCGGAGCGCGCATGCGCGAGGCCCTGCCCTTATAAGGCGCGGCCGGCGGCGCTGCCAGGGGTTCGCATTCTCCCGCCTTCCCCAGGCGCGCGCTCCCATTGGCCTGGCCCGCGTCGAGGGGCGGGAGCGCGCGCGGTGGGCGGAGCCTCCCATAAAGGCGCCCGGAGCCTCCGCCGCCTCCGCGCCCCGGCGGAGCCGCGACCCGCGCGGGGATGCCCCCGGGGCAGTGCGGACTGTTCCTGCCCGCAGTAAGAGCCACCTGATTTATCTTTAAAGAAGAGCAAAGAGGATTTGGGATGAGCTGTTATTTAGGGAAGCTGAGTGACATTTTTATCCTGAGAAATCATTTCAAGAGTATTTTAAATAAGGTATCAACGAACTTTGGCCTTTAAAAGCCGCTCGGCAAACAGCACATCTCAAAAATTTGACAGAGTATCCATGTCTTTCCCATGCCCGTTGCAGAATTTGTATCAAATGTTTGCCACAACAATTATAGTAGGAAACAAAAGTTAAATTATACTTTTTGACTATATACTAAAATGTTGAGATTTCATCTCCACTTCTCTTTGAGACATTTTTCAGGTCTTTACTACATGAATAATAATTGGTAAGCATCAGGAAAAGAAAATTAATTTTGTCAAATCTTGAAACATCCTGAGGAGACCTGTATATTTTGCATTGTTTCATTTATATTTTAGGTATCCACAAAGATATCTGGGGAAAATGCATATGGTAAATGTAGCAAAAAAACCAACCAAACAAAGAACAATCAGAGATTATTGAATTCAGGAATAAAATTGAAAAGAAGAAGTAAATTCAAATTCCCAGACTCCCTTCTGTCTGACATTCCTACCTCTAGTTGAGTAGCCAGCACTAAGAGAGTACCCATACTAGTCTTGTAGCTAGCATTTCAGAATGGCAATGATCTGGAGTAATGGTGAAGCAGCAGCACAGGTTGCACAGAGAGGTTGCATAATCTCCATCCTTGGATATTTTTCGAGCCTCCCTGGATGGGGCCTGACACAACCTGACTTGGCTGTGAAGCTGGCTCTGCTTTGGTGGCCTCCCAAGGATCCCATCCAGACTCCTTTTTCCTGTGATTCTGTCTCTGTGTGGTCTGTGCCAAATAGCTCCATGGCTACTCATACAGGAAAATTAGTATCTCACACAATGGCAGTCTGCAAGTGTTATTTTCTTAAGACCCTAGTTCACAGAACTATTTAAACATTCCTAACTTCCCAGTCACGCAGCTGCCAGGCGGGGCTTCTACATGGCAGGGATTTGCATATGTCTATGTCCAAGCTGTTGAGTAATTGTAGCTGCAGTCAGACAGCTTTGACCAAGTCAGCAATGTGTTGGCAAGGTCATAAAAATGAATGAAAACAAAGTTGTAGACAGTACTTTCAAAACATCCTTCACTACACTGATGTCACTCTGGCCAAAAAATCAAGAAGTCTGTAATTCTGTGTGTTCATGTTCTTAAGAGGGCACCTTCATTTTTAAATGAACAGTTTTAATTTACAGTGTAACACGTCTAAAACCAGCTGCTTGTTTGTTTGTTTGTTTTTGTTTTTGTTTGTTTGGTTTGTTTGGTTTTTTGTTTGGTTTTTTTTGGTGCACTCTTACAGCTCGGGTTAATGAAGCCTCGCTACTTGTCTCATTTTTTCACAAATAGATTTAGAAAGTGGCAATAACCTGGCTACCTTGGCTTCCATTGGCACTAACTCACTGCAACTTTACTGTGCAGCATTCATTGCTGTCACTTCTGAGGAACTGAAGTAACTGAAGACTGAATTTTTGGATAAAATATTAACAGATACCACTTACTGTACAGGCAAAAAGCACTACCTGTATGCCACTAATAAGGACCTGGATTAATATAATTCATACAATATTCTTGAGAAAGGTGTTGGCTCTTTTGAGGGGTTGTGTTTCTGCTTATACTAAGTTTGAATGGGTGTAACATTCTGCCATCTCATGAAGAAATAAAGCTAAGAAATAGAAGATTCCCCTACAGAGCAGAAAAAATAAAGCAAAAATGTTCATTCAAAATTAACATGTTATTTAAAATTGAATGTTAATTACTACTAAGTATGAATGTAAACCAAACATTTTGGCATAACTTTTTTTTCTCACAAGAAACTGTGCATGCACAGTTATGAACTTCATCGCCAATTGTTATGAACAAACAGGTGGTTTCTGTGCTAAAAGCTTGCTGTTTGTCACTGTGGGGGAAACAGTATCTAAGGTACGGCAGAGAATAGCTAATGACTTCTGAATTTAAATGTTGTCTGCTGCTTTCAAACACTAAAATTAAAATTTAAATTTTGGGGAACCTTAAGAACACAGCAGTGGCACTGGACCAGATTTCCCTAGGAAAAAAGAAGCCTTAGCTTGCTGTATGTTTGAAGTCTCAGAGGAAAAGAAAGCAAGAAGGGCAGATTGAATTCTCCACTTTGCTCATGCCTCAAAATGGCTAGGAGCAAGCACAGGAGAATTTTGATGTATTGGCTCAAGTTTGCAGATTGATAGCTAGCTCTGAGAACCAACTATGTCCCTTCTTTCACTGTCTGTATGTGAGAATAATCTGGAGATAGGAACAGGCATGGTAGAGCAAAACCTTGCTAATTGTAGAGATGGACAGGCAGAACGATCACATATTTCCACCAACCCTCTGCTAAGTGGGAAACTGTCAGCTTGAGGTTGATATACACAGGGATGTGATATTAGTGTATATTGCTTCAAACATATCTCAGTAGTTGTCCACCAAGGGTAAGTAATACAGAGAGCTCCTACATTCAGTTTATTTAGATTTATTTATAAAATAAATAAGTCCCAGTAAAATCTAAAATAGTCCAGATAAATCTAAACTAATCCCAGTTTTCAGGGAGAATAGATCCCAACAGTTTTTCTTTCTTTATAAATTACCAGTATAGGTTTTTAAAGTTCCAACCAGAGTATTCCCCTTCTTTTTGTGAAAGATGATGTCATTATATTACAGATTTTACTATGATAAAAATATTTCCAGAGATTTAATCCAACTCTTATTTTCCCCAATTGAAGTTTTGCCTCTCATCTTTCATTATCCCGATTTTACATCCTCAAAATGCAGATGATTCCTGTCCTGTTTCACATAATAATACACAAACTGGTTAGGGTTTTTTTTCTTTTGGGTTTGGTTTGGGTTTTTGTGTTGTTTGTTTGTTTGTTTGAATTTGTTTTGTTTGTTTGATTCAGTTTGGTTTGGGTTTGGTTTTATTTGGTTTGTTTGGTTTTGTTTGGGGTTGGTTTTTTTTTCTGGCTTTCTATTGATAACCCAGGAAGTGTTTCAGGCTGTGGAAAACGAAAAGCAGCATTATGGATGAGGACAAGTCCATAGGGGGCTGTAATTGTGAAAGACCTTCTTAGCATTTAGTAGGAATGCTCAAAGGATGACAACAGGGTCCTTCTTTTAAGCAAAAGAACTGATTTTTGATGATATATATTTATTGTCAGAAATGCTTCTCTGGCTTCCATGGGATTAAAAGGATGAAGAATTATCCAAGATACCACAAAAATAAAAAGATTATAAAAAGAATGAGTGCAAGCCAGATGGGCTTCTTAAGAGCCAGCTGAAAGAAGCTATAGGCCATAGCAGAGTTTTGTACAGGCGATATTCTGGGAAGAGGCTATCCTTGCCAGAGGTACTACTGTGTTTGACTAGGTAAGCTATTCTCAAAAGCTTCTCTAACATCAGGTCATCCAAAAAAGATACTTCCCTGTAATGCCAGACCTTGCTTTCTGTTTTCCTTAAATATTAGGCTTGATTTATCTGGTGGAATACAAATAATATGTTTTCAACTATTACTATTTTTCTCTTTCATTTACACAAGTGTTGAATACGTAAAAATAAGACATGGGCTGACAACAGATAATTTCAATCAGATGACAAACTAAACAGTAGATTTCCTGAAAATACTGGGATGTGCTTTTTTTTCCCTGTTAGCTTCATTGTCAACTGTGCCAAAGAGCTTTCTAGTACCAAGTAACAAATATCCCGCACTTATCAGGATATGTATGTTCTTCCTCATCCACAACATCTACTCTATTGTCTGCCAATATGCTATAAAAGAAAATCTCTTCCTGAATCCAACTTACTAACCAGTTGACTTGTATTTACATGGGAAAGAGAGCAGCCACAATATCCTGCTCAGTTTTTTCTTTAAGCAGATAGGTTCTGCTAATTTCACCATGAGCAGACTGAAAAAGGGACTAAAAAGTGCAGACTAAGTTTACTCCATGCTTTGTTTTGTAATAACTGTTTATTTTTTATAGTTCTTCACATTCAGTTTCCATACTCTAATGCCACAGCAAAAAGTGTTTTGAGAAATTGGTAGGCCCAAGGCAGGACATGTTAAGAAATTCACTTATATATGACTTCATTGCTTTCATCAGAGCATACTGACACATTGTCACCTTGTTTTGAGTAGAACCACACTGCTCCTTTTTGAGGCTATCAGCTCTGTTTGGAATACCCTCTGGAAATCAGCAGGAGCTGGACACCACCAGCTTCTCACAGGTGCTATGGAGCATGGTTGGCTGGCATAGGAACTGCAGCTGCTTAGAGGAGGGGGAGACTGCTGCTCAGCTGAGGGGCAGCATCTGGCCACTGCGATGAGAGCACCACATGGATCATTCCCTGTCATTTACAACATGGATCTGTCCACTTGTGTCTCAAGTAACACTTCCCTGTCTTTGTCTCCAGGAAATTGCTTTCAGACAGTAACTCCTCTTCCTCAGCTACCGTTGTAAAGCAGAAATGATCAGTGGATTTGGTTTCCAGCTCTAAAGCCAATCACCATGTGAAAAAACCTTGGGAGGTGTGCAGATGATGTTTAGGGAAGCCAAGTTAGAAATGGTAACAAGGAAATCTTACTGCATTAACAACCATCTTTCTTGTCTTACCTCAGCCCTGAAACCTGATCCTCTTTCATTCTAGTAAGTGGAAGAATCCACACAAATTTAAGGGAAAAGAACCAAGACCCTTTTGTGCACAATAAATAAAGGATTTTTTGTGTGTTCTTACCTGAGGTACCTATTGACATGGATGCTGCATTTCTGTGATTTTGCTTCTCAGCACAGGTCATGTGAAAAACACATTCTTACTTCCTCCTTTTGTGAGGAACAAATATACACAAGTGCACCTTTGTAATCAAGATTATTAAATGAGGGCGGGCAGTGCACCTGCAGAAATTTCCAGTAGGTGATAGTTTAAGATAGTTTAAGTTCCAGTAGGTGATAGTTTAAGATAGTTTAAGATAGTTTAAGATTTAGCTAATTAGTTCATAATACTCTCCCATATGCAGATGTTAATTTTTCTTTCCAGCTCAGGAAATAAAGGTGGGAGTCATCCAGCTAAATATGTGGAATGAGAGAGAATCTTAGTATAAATAGGTATTGCTCTAAAAATGTCTTCATTGACTGTAAGGGGAGCCCAGGTCTCTTGTCACAGAAGTCAGTGAAATGAATTCCACTCTGTATGTGAAAATGGGGTGATGACATGCCTATGATTACCATTTATGAATTTCAGAGTTCCCCTGAAAACTTGGACAGAGTTTTGGCATACATCGTTAAAACTCTGCAACAAACAGGAGGAAGCCTCATTTTATTTCCCTCCTAGTGTGGATTTTTTTTTCTCCTTTGGAATCCGCTTATCCTAACCTAGTAAAAATTATTAATTTCTAGTGCAACTGAAAAGTCACCACAAATAGCACCAGAGAGTAATTTCATATCTTCAAAATAACCCAATAGCACCAAATTACCCACATCAGGGGTTTTCTAGCAGTGCTTCTGCTAAGCAAATTTTTCAGTGCCATCACTTACTCCAAGTTACCAAAAAGTGGTATTATCCTTTACTACTAGGATATGACCAATGTACAGGGTTTTTTTCCCAAGAACAGAGAGAGTTTACATTTGCTTTATTATATAGTTGTAATTGTGAGAAAAATTAATGGTTAAACAAGATGAATAAATTCCTGCCTCTGAAACATCCTCTTCCCCAAAATAATGAGAAATGTGGCATTTAGTTCAAAATAAAGGAGGCTTTAGGCTGGAAGACTGCTGTCAAAATATAGGCAGCATCTGACTGAACACAGAACTTAGCTGCAGTTAAAATCACAGAACAGAATAGGTGAGGCTGGAAGAGACCACAGTGTGTCACCTGGTCCTATCTCCCTGCTCAGGCTGGGTCCCCTAGAGCACATTGCACAGGTTGTGTCCAGACAGCTTTTGAACCTCCCTGGAGATGGAGACTCCACAACTTCTCTGGGCAATCTGTTCCAGTATTTGGTTACCTGCACAGTAAAGAAGTTCTTCCTTGTATTCAGGTGGAACTTCCTATATATCCATTTCTGCATGTTGCCTCTTGTCCTATTTCTTGGTACCACCTGGCAGAGCCTGGTTCCATCCTCTTGACACCCTTCCTTTGGATACTTATAGACATTGGTAAGATCCTCTCTCAGCTGTCTCTTCTCCAGGCTAGACACTGGAAGACGTGAAATGTAAAATGTAAAACATCAGAGGATTTTGTAAATCCATTGGTTAGATCAGTTTTCTTACTAGTGACAAAATATCTTTTGCCCAATGTGATTCACCTCTACATTCATATTGAGAAGAGGTCCTTTTGCACTTGGGCTTAACAGATAATGTTACTTGACTACCAGTGGCAATGAAAACTTTAAAGGGCTGCAGGCTCAGATGTTGGAGCTGAACAATGCTTTTTTAGTTGCAGGAATGTTACTAGAGGAGAAAAATACATAGCTGGTAACCACTGTAACTCAATCTTGCATTACCTTAGGAACAGGCAGTAGTGCTCAGAAATTGTCATGCACCATTTTCATAATTAGCCGACAACATATTTGAAACTGTGACCAGGTATCAACATAAAACCTGTTTTCCTAAATGCTTGTCTGTGAGTGAGTGTTAATTAATCACAGACTATAAATTGATGCATCCTGACAGCAGATTTAATGACAGCATTTTCTTAAAAATGCTTAACCTGCCTAACGGCAGTACCTTTGCTGTGACAGTGGCAACTAATAGAACCATCTAGAAGGCACATACAGAAACACACATTAATTGTTGTTACCTGAACAAAGAGGGTGGCATATTATACCTTATGCAAAAATATTGTAAAAATGAAAATCTAGCTGAAAGAAAAACTTTAAAAATACAGATGTTCCTTTTATTTTCTCTGTATTTTGCAGCTTACAATCTCAGGGACAGATTTGCCCAGTGAAAGAGAGAGACAGCATCAAAATTCTTTCAATGTGTACTATTTTCCCTCAGTCTCTGGACCACTAGGCCATGTTGTGTCAGCTTAGCTTAACCTATAGGCAAGAGAATTTTGATGTTTGACATATACTCTCCTACTAACAAATTTGAAGACCAAGATTTACCATAATCTACAAGTGAGACCATTTTGGTCACACATGCACAGAACCAGTTCAAATCATTAAGGTGCTATGGTGCGATTTTAGGGCCAAAAAAGAAAAACAAGCACAGATCAGTCACTGCACAAGCTTCAGCTTGTCTCCACAAGCTTAACTGTGGTCTTCAGCCTGCATAGCAGGTGCTTCATACAGCTTTAGATATATCCTTTTAGTAGATGAAACTGGGACACTGAGATTTCATTACAGTTTCTCGGCCAAAAAAACAAGACTTCATAGAGCTGTGCCCCAGTTTAGTTGTTTCTTTGGGGATGGGTTCTTTGATAGCGTTTTAATTTAAAGTCTCTCTTTCCCCACATACATATAGGTGATCACATGCAGGATCACAGGAGAAAAGAAAGGCACTCGAGTAGTTAAAGTGGCTATGACAGCAACCAAAACAACAGCTCAGGCCAGGTGGTTTCTGAGCCCCTTGCGCACCCTTTCAGGGCTCTCATGTGAGGCAGTCAGAGCTGACACCACCAACTCTGCAGAAGTGCTCCCCACTCTGCACACTGGTCTCCTCTATCTAGTGTGGGCTCTGACATGGCTGGAAAGAGGTCACCATGAGGATATTGCTGGAAGAGGAACAGCAGATGTTGGAAACTAACAGGGTTTGCAAACTGTACTGTGCCTGCATACAGGCCACATGTCTGAGGCTCAGCCAAAGAGAAAGACACCGTTTAGCAGACCTGGGCTCACCTCCAGTCACCGTCCCTGGAGATGTTTAAGGAAAGACTGGACATGGCACTTAATGCCGTAGTCTGGTTGACAAGATGGTGTTCGGTCAAACGCTGGACTCGATGATCTCAAAGGTCTTTTCCAACCTAAATAATTCTGCGCGCCAGGAGGTACCTGAAGCCCAGCGGGTATGAGCAGCAGGGGAGCCGCGGGCCCGCTTGCCCTGCACGCCACTGCCGGGAAAGCAGCGGGTCCCTCACACGCTTTGCTGTGCCCGCGCAAGACTGCGGGAGGCACCACCCAACCCTGAGGTGTCGCGTAGGATACGCTGCTGCGGAGCCCCCGCCCGGCAAAAGAGGATGGCCTGAGAGTGAGCCCCGTTCTGTTGGCGCGCTTGGCGCGCTACCTGCGTGTCTGTGGCCGTGACGAGAGCCCGCCCCGCGCTCATCCGCTCGGCCCGCAGGCGTCTTGGCGGGAGTGGTGTGAGGCGACGGCGGGCGGGGGCGCGGCAGCGCCCGGCACTCTCTGCCGGCGGTCCGGGGACTTTCCCCTAGGCGGGCGCGGAGCCCATGAGGAACGGAAGTCCTCCGTGCGTGGCCTAGCGAGCAGGTCTTCAGAACATCCCAGCATTCCCTAGCACCCTATGACGTTATATAAAGCGCGGCAGACACGACAACTTCTAGGGCAGGGTGAGTGGTTTTTTTTTTTTTGTTGTTGTTGTTTTATTTTTTTACATTGCGTTTGCCTCCCTGCTGGTCTGCGCAGGCGATGCACAGTGGGCAGGCGGCCTGGCCGCCCCCTGAGGGGCGCTACGGCCCTGGGAGGCCGCGGAGGGCGGCAGCGGAGGAACGGAGCAGTCCTGGGAACACGCTATGCAAATAGAGCGCCTCGGCCCCGCCCCGAGCCGGGCTGGCGCGCCAGCCCCGCCTTGTGGCTACCGCTGAGGCCGCCCCAGAGGCCGCCCCAGCGCCCGCAGGCTGCAACAGGAGGCGGTGGCGACACGCTCCGCACGGCTCCGCACCCGGCAGCGGCTAACAGCAGCCAGCGGGCGGCTGTCCGCAAGGACCTTGCCCTACGTGCTTAGGCTGTGCTAGCAGTGCCCAGAGGAAACGAGAGTCACTTTCTGATGGCTACGATTTCCTGTACTTCCGTAGAAAAAACGGGGTCAGTTTTCCTTTTGGTTGGTTGGTTGGCTTTGTCCCCCTAAGACAACTCTGCACACCTACAGTGTAAGTGCAGGTGCTCTCCCTGGCCCTCGTCAGCGGGGTCTGACAGTTAAAGACCAGCATCCCAGTCGCTAGAGACCAGGACAGTACCTGGAGGAGAGACCCAGGATTTTAGAACTGACAGGACTGCACAAACACTTCTTGCCACAGACAGTTCTTTCAATTTCTTTCTTCCTCTAGGGCTAATGAAATGTTAATAAATTCTCATTTGAATAGTCAAATAGTGCTTATTCACTTGTATGTGAATCCGTGTGCTTAGTTGCTTTCCATGCAGAATGTAAAATAAAAATAACACGCTTCAGCTTTCAGTTTCTATTAAGAGTAGCTACAGACTTGTTCTTTAATGATTCACAACCAAACATCAAAGAGGAATAACATTCAAAAATTTTAAAAAAGTAATTCTAAGTCAGGTCTTTTAAAAAAGGCATCTAGCACCTCAGCCTTTTAACACAGTTGCCCTAACAGCCCCTTGAGGTTAGTGAATACTGAGAGCTTTGCTTTACAGACGAGAAACACAGGTTTTCACATTACAACACGTGCTGCAATTCTGAACCAGAGATCTGGAGATGACCGAACTAACAGCAGAGAAGGCTGTACTACAGAGGGCAGGGGATGCAACTCCTGCCTCACAAGCACAGTCCTTACATGTGTCTACCTGAAAAGGGTAAGGACTGGAAAACAGATCTCACACTTCCCATCACGAATACCACAGCTCCTAAGCACAGCATGAAGCTTGCCCTGTGCTAGAAGCAGACACCAATTCTTGCACTAAGACGCAATTTAGCACACTGCATTCCGAACGCCAGGTGGTGCTCCAGGAATGCCAAGGGGGAGGGAACTCCTGAGAAATCTAACTAGGGCGAAGGGCGACCGAGGGCACAGAAGCACAGGGGTCAGGTGGAGGAAGTTATCAACCAGCCATCGGGAAGTGCGAGCGCCTTGCAGGCTTCTGGTGCTATGGACTGGACAGCCATTGCTGTTCAAAAGCACGCAGGGTACAGCGTAAACACCACTGTGGTTTAGTACCAAAACTTACAAAATAACTGAATGTGGACGTATGCACTACTGAGATCCTAGAAATTCCTACTCATTCCTTTAGCACTTGATCAATGGATCTGTCAGTCAAGTGTAAGGACACCACTAAATGATGCTAACTACTGTAACAGGACAAGATTAATTCAAAATAGCACTGAAGACATTATGTTTTTACAATTACATGTCATTATCCAATATACCAAAACATGCAGTTTGTGCAGGTATTTCAGCAACATTGAAAATATAAGGTAATCTCCCACTTTCTTTGCCTCAAACTATTCTGTACAGGGAGTAAAAATGTAGCAAAGGAAGGGCTTGATTAGGATGAATGCTTTACAATACACTCGCTGTCTCCAGCAGACAGCAGCATTTTCATTTTGCTTACCTTGGTGTTACAAAAGTTGAAATTCATATTCTACAGGTCCCCTCTATCAGTTTTACAGTATTTCAGCTACACATCTAAAGACACCAACTCATCCTTGTGGGATTACACCTTGAAGCCACTCAATGTAAAGCTTTACTGAAGGTGTTGCAATGTTATTGAAATGGCTGGAATATTTAGTAGCCAAAACCAAAATACTATAGATGCTTATCACAGAGGTTTTATTGTTTTAGTAGCAGTCAAAATATACTTAGTATAGAAATCCATGTTCATTTGGAAAAAAAGTACCAAACAAAACTGTAAATGATACTTCACCATATAAATTAAATCTGCTTAGAGTTTTGGTGGCTGAAATAGCTGTGACTTGACTGCTAATTGCTAATTTGCCAATGTGATATTAAATGGGCTCTAACCTGAGAGCATAATGTTAAATGGGATCAGGATGTCACTTATATTTCAAGTGTTATGAAAACATCCCATAAAAATCGTCAACCAACTACTTTCTCTCCTAGTATGAGCAACAGTGAACATTATGAGCAACAAGCCTGAAACATATAATTCAACTTTTTGATTGAAATTTTTAAACACCTTTCAATTATTCAAGTATTATGGTCCCTATGTACACACTTCTACAAGCCTAGAAAAGATATGGTAGACAATTGAGCACACTACCATCAAATTGTAAGAATTACAAAAACATCAGGTTTTAAACAGCAAATTGTACCTTAATAGTTTAATTAAAAATAGAAGAGTTAGGTAGACTATTTTGCAAATACAACAGCACACTAGTGTGCTGTATATTAAGGCAATACCTTTAAATGCGCACTTGTCATCTCTAACAAGTTTTATACAATTGCTACCAAGTGAAAGAACTATCATTGTCTTGCAAAACTGAGAAAGCAATACAAAATATCTGGAAGCCTACATTTTCAAAGTACAAAATTAACCTTCAGTCCTTGTGTTGAAATACTATACACAGTACAAACAGTGATTCTCCCCTACAAGATCTCACGAGGATTTCTTAAAGCTGGAGGCAAATTTGAAGGTTTTGACTCTTCATCCAGAAGCACCAAATCTTCAATTTCACTACCTTTGTATTTTCTTTTACAGATCTTCACAACAACTTTCTTCTTGAGGAATAATTTCAAAGCTTCTCTTGAAGCCACTGCTTTGGCATTTTCCATACTTTTACCACAGCCAGTACCCAAGTAGACAGACTTGCACCTCAGTTCACAAACAATATTTTCTAGAGAGCTTTTATTTTGAGGCAAGTCTGCAAGTTCCTTCAGGGGAACAAAAGCAACATCTAACGTAGCTTTTACAGACTGAATAGACGAATTTAGAAGTTCTGCATGATTTACGTTAGGACTGAAGCCTCCAACAGCAACCAGTTTCCAGGCTACAGCTTTGTAGAGTCTGTTGAAAAATGGTTGTCTTTCCTTTGCATCTTCGCTGGTTAGCGGTTTGCACAAAGCCTTCGCAGGGCTTTCACCTGCCTGCGAGCCACTCTTGGAGGCCAGCAGGGAAGCACCTGCCTGAGCTCCACCCCGAGAGGGCCCTTGCTGAGCTCCGCTCCGAGAGGCCAGCAGCGAAGCCGCCACCTGAGCGCTGCTCTTGGAAGCGAGCAGTGAGGATCCCGGCTGCGCACCACTCCGAGCGGCCAGCAATGAGGCAGCCACCTCTGCACTGCTCTTAGAGGCCAGGAGCGGGGAGCCCACCTTAGCCGGGCCTTTGGAAGCCAGCAGCAGTGAGGTGCCCACCGGAGTACCACTCTTGGGGGCCAGAAGCAGTGAGCTGCTCACCTGAGCACCGTTCTTGGACACTGATGTCGGGGCACCCACCTGGGTTTTGGAAGACAGCAATGCAGCACTTGTTTGAGGGGTGCTCTTGGTGGTTGGTGGCACTGCTGCTGCTGCCGCTGCTGCCTGTGGGGTGCTCTTGGTGGCTGGTGGCACTGCTGCTGCCGCCGCTGCTGCCTGTGGGGTGCTCTTGGCGGTCACTGGCACTGCTGCTGCCACCGCTGCTACCTGTGGGGTGCTCTTGGCAGCTGGTGGCAGTGCTGCCACCACCACTGCTGCCTGAGGGGTGCTCTTCGAGGTTGATGGCACTGCTGCTGCCACCGCTGCTACCTGTGGGGTGCTCTTGGCAGCTGCTGGCAGTGCTGCCACCACCGCTGCTGCCTGAGGGGTGCTCTCAGCAGCCTGTGGTGCTACACTTACTGTAGTTTTCTTTTCAGGTGATGGCATATTTTCACACTTGCTTTCCTTAGGTGGGCTTGAGCAAGGCTTCTTTCCTGGCTCTTTTTCAGATGAAGGTGGCTTTTGCTCAGCAGTACTTTCAGCATTAGCAGGTTTTCCTTCTGTTTCTGTGTCTGAGACTATGACCATTTCTTGATCTGAACTGCAAGTTGACTGGGAAGTTTCTGGATCTTTGTTAGTACCTTTTTCCTGCTTTTTGGGCAAGGTGCTCTCTGTTTCCTTCACTCCTTCTGCCTTGGTTGTTTTCACATCCTTTCCAACATCCTTAGAGTCTCTGCTTTTCTCAACAGCTTGTCTCTTGCAGGGCTCCTCTACCCCTTCTGCAAAACAGGTAAAATATGTGATCCTCTTTGATTTCTGCACTATGAAATATCCATGTAGAGAGAAATAATCTAAAACCTTCTAGCAATATTCTCTGTGAATTTAAAGAGCATATATTAGCAATACACCTTGGACTGTCATTTCAAGTATTAACCTACTATTTCAGAATTTTGGGTTTTTTGGACAAAATCCGGAATACACTCATGCAAGATTTTAGATGCTGGTTTGGACCCAAATATGTATTTCTATTCTTGAAGTCCAAACCAAAACTGACCAACATACATTAAATGGGTTATCTGATCTAAAAATAAAAGAAGTGTATTTTGTCTTCTAATATCACAAAACATCTTTAAAACATAAGTCTGAGAATTACTTTAAGAAACTCAGTTTCTTACACAGCAACAATGCCTGACTGGCAACAAAGGCAAAGTAACAAGAACGTATTTAAGCTGGAGCACAGAAGCACATATCACAACGCACAAGTTATCAGATTAAAGTGCACCAGTTGTAGAAATTCAAAACAACAGCTCTACATTACCAAATTACTATGTACGCATTATGTCCATTTTAGATACATATTAGAAAAAGAATAGCACAGAGAGAGGAAACTAGTAGCGGGAGTTTAAAAAGTAAATTATTTCGACTACTTTCTAAGCCCGAGGCAAACCGAGAACATTCAGAAACAAGCATTTTCTAGACTCCTATGTATTGTCACAGCTATGATCTGCTAACCATTGCTACTTGATATGCCTCTTTTCTTCACCTTGGCAACCAGTTCGTCTCTCGTGGTGCGGACAGGCGCGTTGGTCACTTGGATGCCTTCGGCCATTTCCAGCGCCCTCTCCATGACCTGCGGCGGGTACCTGGAGGGGCGACAAGAGCAAAGGAGGGAAGGGGCCTCGTCAGACGGCCGCGCCTCGCCGTCCCGCCGTCCCTCGGCGCATCCCACTGAACTCACCGGCATCCCAGGAAGACGTGGTTGGCCCACACCATGGAGAGGGACACCAGGCGTTGCAGCTGGGCGCTGCCCGCCGCCGGCAGCTCCCCCACGTTGCGCAGCAGGAACTCCCGGCGGTACCGCCAGTGGTGCTCAGGCTCGCAGGCCCCGCGCAGCGTCTCCGCCCAGGCCGCCTCTTCCGCCGTCCGCCCCAGGGGCTCGCCCGCCGCCGCCGCCGCCTTCCCCGCCATCGCCGCCGCCGCGGAAACACCCGCCCCGCTGCTTCCGCCCGGCGCGCCGTGAGCTCACATCCGCATGGGCCGGGCCGGACCGGGCGGGGCGCGGCGGGACAGGACGGGAAGCGGAGCGTACGCGTTGGGCCTTAGCGCTGTCGCGGAACGGTGTGTGGCCCGTTCCACCTGCACATCTCGGGGTGCCGGGGGAAGAGAGGTGCTCTGGGCTCGGCTACCAGCCCTGCGTTGTGACTGCTGAAAGCATGAACAAAAGTTCTGCTTTACGGGTTGATTTCTTCCAGGCTTGCTGAGGTCGAAGTTTGTGGGGGATCAGCTGGTGTTTTACCTCAGAATCACAGAATCACTTAGGCTGGAAAAGTCTTTTGAGGTCATGGACTCCAACCTCTGACCGAACACCGCTTTGTCACTTACACCATGGCACTAAGTGCCACGTCCAGTCTTCCTTTAAACACCTCCAGGGATGGTGACTCCGCCACTTCCCTGAGCAGCCTGTTCCAATGCTTCGCAACCTTTTCTGTGAAGAGATTCCTCCTAATGTTCAACCTAAACCTCCCCTGGTGCAGTTTAAGACTGTGTCCTTTAATCCTGTCACTGGTTGCCTGGGAGAAGAGGCCGATCCCCACCTGGCTAGAGCCTCCTTTCAGGTAGTTCTAGAGAGACATAAGGTCTCCCCTGAGCTTCTGTTCTTCTAAACAATCCCTGCTCCCTCAGGCACTCCTGATAGTGCTGGTGCTCCAGACCCTTCACCAGCTTCATTTCACTTCTGTGGCCTTGCTCGACCACCTCAGTGTCCTTCCTGAACTGAGTGGCCATAACTGGATGCAGCAGCTGAGGTGGGGCTTCACCAGTGCTGAGTACAAAGGGACAATCTTTTCCCTATTCCTGCTGGCTACACTATTTCTGATCCAGGCCAGGATGCCACTGGTCTTCTTGGCCACCTGGGCAAACTGTTCGCTCATGTATTACTGACTCATGTTCCACCATCACCCCCAGATCATTTTCCACTGGTGAAAGGAAGAGGACCCTCAGGTCCTTTCCCCCTTTCCTCTTCAGTGTTGTCCATACAATCGGATTTGTTGCCTAGTGTGCAACAGGACAATAATTGCTTACTCAAGAGAGACAATGATTATTTATTTCAGAATTGCACAAGCCTGGGTTCTCAGTGGTATTCCACAAGTCAGGTACGCCTCTCCGGACTTTACGTGCCATTATTGCTACACAGAAGTTTGGAGTTAGTTACTTTCCAAGGGGAGCCTCTGTATTATGATTGGTTAGCAATTTCCATACAAGTTATGTAACCCCAGCTAACTTCTATCCAATGATCTGGAGAGGGGTCTTCACCTGGGCAGGGGTATTTTGACCTATAGGCACGAATTTTAATATTGTAAGAGGATAGTTCAGGTATACATGGACCTTGAGTCCTTGCCAAGTTAGCAATGTACATAGATGTACATCAGCATCTTGACTTGGTCCATTCTTAAAGCCTGTTAGTTCCTAGATGTCCTCGACTAAGGGATGCTGCCTGTTCCCCTGATTAGGTCTCCTTTCCTGATGGCTTGCACTAAAGACTTACCCTGACTTAAAATAATCTTGACATATTCCAGGTTTTACAACATTGGCATGTGACAGAAAGGTAGTGACAAGGACATGGGTTGTTGTAGCATTTTGGAGGAAGCATTAAATGAGGACCGCTGCCTGCAAAAGGTTCAGCTAATTGCTCTTGCAGCTCTGTAGGCTGTCTTTAGTTTGCAAAATATTACTCCAGAATTTGAACAATTCTCTGTGAAAAAGTAATAAGCACACTGTGAAAATATCACAAGCTTCAGTCTGCCAAGATAGGGCTTGCTGAACCAGTGCAAAAGAGGAAAGAATTTTGAATTCCGAAGGGCTGTCCCTGGAGAGCTGTATTGATTTTTCCTCCTGAATTAAAAGTCTGGGTTTGCTTAAGTTTTCAATTTTTAACACCTACATGTCATCATGAACTGAACTACAGGATAGATTGCGTTTAAGGAAGGAGTATTTCTCCTTAATGACTTATATGTCTTATTTTGTGGAAATGGTTATGTAGTGGTTTACTAAGAGTGCCTCTACAGAGCAAAAACAAAGAGATTAAGGAAATGACGTCAGAAAAAAGAAGTCACATGCACTTTTGCTCTTTTACCATTGTTAGAATGGAAGTGCTTTTTCTTTGCTTTCCTGGTTAGGCCACACAATGTTATCTTGTGCATTGGCAAGAATAGTTCAGTGACAGAGAGCAAGGGAACAGTAATGAATGGGATGGGGCTGACAGGAAGAGAAGGGCAGAAAGTTTGTACCCTCTCTGCTGTGGGTGTCTTGGAGCAAAGGGTTTGTTACAAACAGTGTCAGAAAGTTTAGAAACTGTAGTCACCACATCTATTTCAGGCATTAGTTGTATCAGTCCCATGTGTGGTTATCTTGTAATATAGGCTCAAATACAGGAAGGACATGATCTGTCACATTAGGGTTTCTGCTTAGAGGTGAGGTGGGCCTGTCTCCTAGACCTCTGAGTCTGTGATACCACAGTTCTTGACTTCATGGTCCATACAGACCTTAAAAGGGAAGGGTGAATGGAATCCTTAGCAAACATAGGTTTAAGTTTGCACCTCAGCCAAGATCATCCATTCTGCCAGCCTGTTTATGCTCTTCAATGAACCAGTTTGCTTTCTAATGAAGTTGTTTGGGACTTGACCCAGGCTTGAGATCTGCCTCTCAGAGACAGCAGGAATTCAACCAAGCCTAAGTAACTGCAGCAGAATTCTCTGTACTCTTGCAGAAGAAGAAGAGCAAGCAGTACAGACAAGAATATCCCGTCCTCCTCCACAAGCATCTGAGTTGCCAAGTGGACTAAGGACTAGCCCATGTTGAGCTGCTCATATACCAGTTAAGAGTGGGAGCTGGGGAGGGTTAGATTCTACAGGATGGTGATAGGAACATTTCATACACTCAGAGGGATCTCCAGAAGTCATATTCTGGTGTTGCTGGGTTAATGACAGCCAAACCACAGAGGTAGGACTCTACATCTCAGGGCTTTGTGAGTGCTTCCAGTCACCCTGTGTGCAAAAGATTATATGGACTCACCTGTGAATCCTGGGCTCCTACAAAAGAATTGTTCTAGGAAGTGTTGGAGACTCAGCACATTATCTGGTCCTAGAGTGGCTAAAGGACTGATTAAAAGAACTTACCTTTGCCCAGTTTTAGAGGACAAATTAACTGAGAGCCATTTCACCTCATTGCCCGCTGACTATATGCGTGAAAACAAATATTGGTGACATCTGGAGAAAAATCAGGAGCAGTTTTGCACACATGTAGAATGGCTCACAAGTTTTTGGTTGTAGTGAGGAACTTCTCTGGTCTGATACCTTTCTGGAACCTTATGCTTTAATTTTGAGTTAACTTTCTCTGGTGTTACTACTGCATCAATGTGTTGTTGCTGGTACACGGATGACTTTAAAATGAGCCTTTTGTCTTCCCTGTTTTTTTTCCAGTCATATTCTTTCTGCTTCATTAATGTGTGCTTGAATCACACTGAAACAGGATAAATCCCACTCCTGGAGCAGGGATGTTGTGCACAAACAAGCATAGGTGTATACCTGCAGTACTCTGTGAGCACTAAGAGATATACTGTGTCTCAGGTTGATAAGTATGTGTATTAGAAAAGAGAGAAAAACACTGCTGTTAATTTTGAAAAACAGAACAAGTACTATTTTCATTCTCACCAGGAAAGGCAATTTTGAAGTTAAACACCTCACTGATGGTGTTAATGCTGTGCATTTAATTTTCAACATTGGAAGAAAAGAGATGGTTTTGTTCCCACTAGGGAAGGAACTTCTAAATGCCATGTCGATAGTGGTGTTGTTAAGAGTCATTTGGGGTTTGATAATAGCTGCTTTTGGCAAGATACAACAAAAATCTCAAGGTGAATCATGCCAGTGTCTATAAATCACACTATTGCACCTGCACTTCTTGTATAATAAGTTTATTTGTGCCTTTATAAACCAGTGAATTATTATTTCTTCAAAGTCAAGTCCCACTGAAACATAGAGGGCAGTATCTCCCATTGAGTTCAATTATGTTCTGTGCAGTTAAGTTTAATATATAGTGACGTTCCCTACTCAACTTAATATGAGAACTGTACCCTTAACATCATGCAGTTCAAAGAGAGCTCAGAGTTATTGCCACAGAAAGGCAGTAACAGTGGGACCTTACTGGCCTGGCACAGTAAATCATCCATCTTTGGTTGGTCCCTGCTATAAGTAATAAGTAAACTACTGGAGAGCTCTGGCTTAAGCTCATTAGAAATGCAGCTTGAAGAAAGATGGGGAAGAGATGTTTTGCCATTTCCTGATATCATGTTATGTGTTCTGCTAGAGCAGATCATTGAAGTTCTCCTACCCAGGCAAGGGACAGCACTTGCAGAAGAGATGTGTCTGTATGTGCCAAAGTACCCAGTCATTACTGTTCAGTAAACTAATCCTTGGAATAAAAGAAATTATTTGCTAGAAGAGCATTAATTACTATCTAGGCTCGTCAATGGAAACTAGAGTAGATCTGGTTTTTTTGTTTCACTACAGTCATGCAACTGTTCTTATGCTGCCGTAAGCAGCTCTGGATTACAAAATCATCCACTCTTCTGAGATTGCTCAGCTGAGGAAAATGTATTGAGTAATTACAGAGTATAAAAACTAAGGGTGAAAATGAAGGTAAATGCATAATAATTTTCCTTTACACATACATACTCTTATTACTAACTTAAATACTATTTTGCATTTAATAATCCATTATACTTTAAATATATAACTGCCTAGATAGGGTTGTCAGTTGTTCCTTAAGTTTGTTAAACTTTAACTACAGCTAAAGGTAGCATATTAATTGCTAAATTTTTCTTGCTAAACTGTGCCTTAGATAACTTGCCACTGCTTAAAGTCCACTGCTTGGCATGAAATTTTCCATATTGAGGATGGAAGTTTAGGACAACTTTACTGCTACCAAATATGACCTAAGAAAAAAGGGCTTTTTCTAGGGTAAATTATTGTGGAGATCTTATATTTGAGGTTCTTAAATGCCTTTATACTCTAGAGCAAACTTGGAATTTGTCAGAAAAAACTGAATTGGGGTGTCTGGTCTTCTGACTAAATGGAGGATAATCTATGAGCCTTGAAAAAATTAATTTTCCACATTCCTGAATTAGCATGTGTCCCTGCCATCCTTACTACTATTGCAGTCCAGTGTTCCCCTGTTGTGGGCCCAAAAGAGACCTCTGTTTGCCACTATGGGCTGGGGTGGGTCTGTAGACTGAGCGGGATGATGGAAATCATCCCCTGTGCTCCCCAAAAGCCGCTGTTTTCTCTTTTTCACGGGTTTTTGAGTGTGTCTTATTGGAATGGTGAGGGAACAAGGACCTGACTGAAGGGAAGGAAACAGTAAGTATGGAGGCAAGACTGAAACTGTTGAAAGTGGAAAACCTTAACATGAGAGCAATAGTGATAGGACACTGGGATTAGGTGAGGAAGGAAATTAAGTTCTCAAGGAGAAATGTAGGAGAATGATTTCAAGGCAATGGAACAAGTATGTAGAGACAAGGAATCTGTATGAGAGAGTAGACGTGGAGGCCAGTGAGGAAACCAGAAGAATGAGAGCACATTAGCAGAGCAGACAAAATCAAACAGAATCAAATCTTGACTCTGAGAAAAGGGACAAGCTATGATGGGAAGGGGAGCATTGACAGAGGGACCACTGGGATTTGAACAGAGACTTAGAGAAAGGAAAGTTAAAACTCACAAGCACAGAGACATTAGCATTTCAATGGCTTTTTTTCCCTTCTATTTCCAATAGTTATGTGCTAGGGTAAGTAAAACCAAGAAAGTATTCTGACTTTTTAATTTAGTAAAAGATATTTTCTTGTCTTTTCTATGTCCTATAAAGGAACAAAAGAGGTAGAACTCCATTTGGTT
Source organism: Ploceus nigricollis (assembly GCA_013399945.1). Classification (NCBI taxonomy): domain Eukaryota; kingdom Metazoa; phylum Chordata; class Aves; order Passeriformes; family Ploceidae; genus Ploceus; species Ploceus nigricollis. Next base: position 832,964 of record VXBC01009255.1, on the reverse strand, counting down.
GCAGAAACCCATCTTGAAAGCCACCTTTAAAGAGTTTTTAGGTAGGAAGCCTTAGGCCTTTGGCAGACAGCTGTAACCTGGAGTTGGAAAAAGCAAAAAAATGGCCTTAGGAATGTTAATGCAAATATTGGCATGAGTTCATTGTAATTCAAGAGGATTCAGGAAAGTACTAAAAGGGCAAGGAGATTTTATATAAAAGAGAATCTATTGTGAGGCTACAACATATCTACGTTTCATTTGTGTGTGTGCATATATGTATACAGCAGGTATACGTCTGCATACACACACATATGTAATACAATATAGATGTGTGTGAATATGTGTTAAAAATACTGTATTATTGATAATGTGAGCACCTTGAAATCCAGATATCCCTGCTCCTTCAGTCAAGTTATTCATACCTCAGAGGAGAAGCAAAATTACAAATAATATTTTGCTGGCTTGAGTTGTGGATAGGAGCATTACACAAACAGATGCTGTTAAATCATTATACCATGCTGTACCAGTATGACTTTTGTAAGTCCTACATATTTTGCAGACACAAATAAGTATTTTAGAAATTATATAAGGAGCTTTCCTGAGAATACAGGCAACAATGTCAGATCTAATTTGAATTATAGCTATTGGAAATCATGGTTCTGTTTTTCATTACTGTTATACCAATATCCTGACAACCTGCAATTTACCTGGTATGAACAGCACCTTCTGAAAATGTAGAGCTGTTTTGTGTGCTCTGTGCTGTTGTATTTTTGTATATTCTCCCTGTGCATAAGAGTGATATTTCACATTAATTCCACTGGATGGCACTGAAGGAGACAAGATTGTGTGGAAATATCTCTAGAAGTTAGGTATAATTCCAAAAATTGAGTGGCTTACTTTTTCATTCCATTACTGAAACAGACAAATGTGGACTCATTTTCCATCCTGATGTAATAATTTGTCATCAAAATCAGCTCTTAAACACTCCTGGCTGCAGTTCTACATTTTGACAGTAGCAAAATTACAGTGGAGGCAGAGTCAAGGCTTCTGAATCTGAATACCCCTTCTTACCCAACAAAGGTAAAGGCTGAGAGAAGTGGCTTTGGCCCATTCTGGATTCTTAAGTAAAGGCTTACAAAGCATCTGAAAAATTTTGACTCCTGTCCTCCATGGCAATGCTGTTGATACTGTCCACTCATGCACTTGCTCATATCCTTATGAACAAGTGCAAGTATTTTAGTTTTCAAGCTAATTTGAAAAAACTAAGAAGGCATTCAGGATTAAAAGCTTCCACCTGTTGAGGAAATGTAGTATAGTATTTCAGAGAACCTCCTGAGTTGAAACTCTATCTGCAGTCCCTACACAAGGACCACTGTTTTTTCCTGGATAAGGAGTTTGCAGTCCTGTCTGGAAGGTACACAATTACAGTCTGTCAATCACACCTATAGGAGTCATGGGAGTCATCTTTGACTTCACTCTTTTTTTGACCTGTTTATCTTGAGGTATGTGAATTTTATTTCCTTTTCTTCTCTAAAGTATCTTCTTATCTTTGTTCACATCACAGATATGCCTTTTTAGGCTTTTGTTATCTCTCATCCTGCTTATGACAGCTTGTTTTTTTTTTTTCCCGGACCTGACCTGACCTGTCAAAAAGGTCCCTTGAAACACTATTCTTGCACTTATCTCCCTGGCCTATTTCTGTGGTTCCTTTTTGTACTTACCTCTTTAGTGTATCTCCATAGATTTCCCTGTCTCTGCAAACCCTCTAGCCCTTTGAGAGTGCAGTTTGACAATTTTTTTGGCAGCTGTGCTGGCCTAAGACAGTTTTTGCTCCCTGCCATCCGTGCCTGTCTCTTTGATATGCCCGCTGGTTTGCTGGCACAGTTGTTTTGTTCAGCTGTGTGATAAACCAGATTAGGAACCTGATTTGGCTGAAAAATAGCACGGGGGAGGGAGGAGAGAAGCCTTTTACAACCAGCTTATTTCTCCAGACAAGGCTATGAGGCAGTTGGGTCTGCAGCAGGGACAAGCAGTGAGAGATGCAGGGTTGCAGAGCAGCCATGGCTTGTGCTGGTTTATGTAGGGCTGTTGTCAGCTGTTAGGCTGTGACCTGATTCTGATGATAAGCCAAGCTAATAGCTGCCTGCTGCCGGCAGGGTGGTGCTGCACCTCCTTCCTCACCCCCCCAGAACGGGTTGGTTCCTGTCCCTTCCCTTGTGCCAACACAGGTGCTTCTCTCACCCAAGTGAAGCCAGCCGTGGGAGCTAACCCAGCACAGAAGCACTCACTTCTTCTGGGGGTTTTCCTGTCTATTGTTTCAAGAGCCCATGGAGCCCACCCACTCAGCAGCAGCTGGGTGCTCTGTCAGCTCAACTTGGGCTTCAATTGCACCACGGCACTTCACAACTTTGCCTTTCCCTGTCATTGCCTGTCCTCTTCTCTCTCAGTCTCCATATCTACTCCATCTGCTTTTCTCGTAGCTGTGTTAATGGTGTCCTTTTGGTCACCCTCAACATATGGAATACACTCTCTGGAGCAATTGCTGTATCTTTCAAAATCTCTCAAGGTTTTCTCTTACCATGACACATACTGTAAACTGCCAGCAGATAATGTTTAAAGTTTAGTTGCTTGTAGGAATTTTGGATTTCATTACTACACTTAATGTGTCCATGTGTTAACTTGAAACAGGCAGAGTCTATCAGTTTATTTGAGAAGCTAAAAGAGATTAAATAGAATTTTTTTTTTTTAAGAGAAAAAATTCCCAAAGCTATGCCCTGGAGGAGATGTACTTCCCTAAGGTCATATATAAATATCAGAGGATTATTTTCTGTTGCTTTCACACCTTGGATCATCATTCATGCTTGTGCAAATGGACATAGCATTGCTACTAAGCAGTTTACAGTAACATCTTACAGAATTGTAAATTAGTGCCCCAGAGATGTGATAGCAGAGAGTCAGCACTTACATGGGCAGCTGAGCATAGAGATTTAGGGATTTCTTTTCACCTAGTTGTTTTTACTGTTTGGGTTCTTTTTAGACACATGTAGAAGCATATCCTAAACATATTTCATCCTAGTATCTTGGTGTGCTAAGCATTTTTTTTCCCATTCAGTTAAATAAAAACAGTATAGAAAAACAGCAGCGAGCAAAGCAGCATATTGCCTTGGAAGCAATAAAATAAAATTATCTGTATTTGCTATTTAAAAAAACAAGCAACACAAACATGACAGGGGGCACCTCTGCACCATGCAACAGAGCACAGAACTTAGCATAAATTCATTGAGTTACTTGTGAAATAGGAGACAGCAGCTGTAGACTTGTGTATGAGTGCTGTTGTACCAAAAGTACTTAACCTTGTGGTAGGTGGTGCTAATTAGGTTGGACGTGGTGCTAATTAGGTCAGATACAACATTGTGGTCATGCAAAGACACAGTGCCTGTGAGTCTGGCTCAGACCTGGCTGGAGGATTCTGCACAAACTGCTGCATGAGGCCATATGTGTGCATCCAGAGAGAGAAATTGTTTGCTCGTGGCCTCTTGTTCATTACCCCTGTAGGGTTTAGCTTCAGTAACAAATGCATTTGCCACATAGAGGTGTCAGATGTGGCTTTGTTCCAGGGTTTACCTCCCTCTTGATAAAAACAGAAGATGCACTTTTAAGTGTGTTTTTCAGGCTCTGAGTTGTTGCTGTGGAACAATGGGCATCCAACAGAGCTGCTTCTTAAAACCATTCTGTTTTACTTCTTAAGTAAGGCCGTAAGTACTGAGAGGAGCAGGAAAGAAGGGGATGGTAATTTTTTCAGTCACCAGAAGTTTATAGAAATTGTGAATATCTGCTGCAAGGTCATGGAGGCAGACAGTGGTATGACAAAGAGCAAAGCACGTTCTCCTCCAGTAGATTTATCAGGAGACCTGCCTTCCCCTTCAGTGAGACAAAGCAATATTTCAGATTGGAGATACAATCATGACTACAACATAAATTCTGTGTCTATGTAACTGGAGGGCAAATATATCCCCAAAGCACTGACTGCAGAATTGCTATTTTTAAATAACTGTTTAATATATCTATAAACATAGCATTCTTTCAAAATTTGAATATTCAAGTTGATGTTTGTAGGAAGGTTAGTGCTTATTTGTAAGAACAAGGTAAGCTGAAGAAGCCTTGTTCAAGAGGCAATGTTCAGAATGACCTGTGGGATTAAGGGTATTACAAGATCTTTCTCATTTTTTTGTATTTTTTAAAGGATCTCAAGTAGTCATTCTGGCAACTTCTCTCTGTTGTTTCATTTCCATTTGACAGACAGATGAGACAGAGGTTTGATTGGAATGTCATGAGCTATCAGTAATAACTAGGAAAGACTAGTGAAAATGTGGGCCCTGTCTGTAAGGAAATGGGACATGGTTATTCAGTATATGGAGAAAGCTGAGGTACGCAACAACGTTTGCCTCAGTCTTCACCGACAGGTGCTCCAGCCACAGTGCCCAAGTTACAGAGGGCAAAGGCAGAGACTGAGAGAAGAAAGAAGATCAGGTTTTGAGAACCTGAAGGTGCCCTAGTTCATGGGACCAGATGAGATACATCCCCAGGTCCTGAGGGAAGTGGCAGAGGAAATGGCTACACCACTATCCATTGTATTTGAGAAGCTGTGACAGTTTGGTGAAACTTCCTCTGAATAGAAAAGAGGAAATGTAGTCCTCATTTGTAAAAATGGGGAAAAGGAAGATGCAGGGGACTAGAGGCCAGTCAGTCTCACCTTGGTATCTTGCAAGATCACAGTGCAGATCCAACTGGAAACTACTCTGTGGCACATGGAAAACAAGGAAGTGATTGGTGACAGCCGGCATGACTTCACTAAGGGCAAATCCGACAAATTTGTTGGCCTTCTACAGTGGGATAACAGCGTTGGTGGATAAGGGAGGAGCAACTGACATAATCTACCTGGTCTTGTGCAAAGCATTTGACACTGGCCTGTATAGTAGCCCTGTTTGTAAACTGGAGGGATACAGATTTGATGGATGGACCAGTTGGCACATAAGGATATGGCTGGATAGTCACACTCAAAAGAGTTGCAGTCAATGCCCAATGTCCAAATGGAGGAGTGACAAGTGGTGCTCCTCAGAGGTCGGTATTGGGACAGGCGCTGTTTAACACCTTTGCAAGGTGACATAGAGAGGGATGTTGAGGGAACCCTTAGCAAGTTTGCTGACAACACCAAACTCTGTGGTGCAGTTGACACACTGCAGGGAAGGGATGTGCTAGGGGGACCTGGACAGGCTTGAGACATGGGACTGTGCAAACCTCATGAAGTTCAGCAAAGCCAAGTGCAGGGCTGTGTGTGTGTGTCTGTGTGGGCAATCCCAGGCACAAATACAGGCTGGGCAGGGAATGGATTGAGAGCAGCCCTGAGGAGAAGGACTTGGGTGTGTGGGTGGATGAGAAGATTGACATGAGCTGAAAAATGTGCACTTGCCGCCCAGAAAGCCAAACGTGTCCTGGTGCCCCAAAAGCAGCATGGCCAGCAGAGCGAGGAAGGGGGTTCTGCCCCTCTACTCTGCTCTCATGAGACACCACTTGGAGTGCTGCATCCAGCTCTGAGGTCCCCTACATAAGAAGGACATGGACCTGTTGGAGTGAGTCCAGAGGAGAGCAGGATGATCAGGAGGCTGGAGCACCTCTCCTATGAGGAAAGACTGAGGGAGTTGGGGTTGTTCAGCCTGGAGAAGAGAAGGCTCTAGGGAGACCTAATTGTGGCCTTTACCACATAGAGGGGAGCTGCAAGAGAGCTGGAGAGAGACTTTTGGGGCATGTAGTGATAGGACAAGGGGGAATGGCTTTGAACTGAAAGGGGTTAGGTTTAGATTGGATATTAGGAAAAAGTTCCTCACTGTGAGGGTGGTGAGGCACTGAAACATGTTGCTTTGAGCAGTTGTGGATGCCCCATCCCTGGAAGTGTTCAAGATCAGGTTGGATGAGGCTCTGAGAAATCTGGTCTAGTGAAAGGTGTCTCTGTGCATGGCATGTGGGCTGGAACTGGCTGATCTTCAAGGTCCCTTCCAACCCAAACAGTCCTGTAATCTATGATAATTGACCCATGGCAAGTCAGCAAGCAACTATGTTGCATAATATACTTGGACACAATGGATTAAGATAGGACACCTGTGAAATTATAAAATTATGAGAATTCATAGCTTTTTGATATTGGTATGGTTGCTCCTGGTTCTTTGTAGATTGTTTAATATCACAGAGCGGGATTCATTTCCCTGAAGATTTGAGCAATTGTTGTAAACTTTATAATGTCATCAACCAATTTTTCTTATTCAAGGTATGGCAGTGATAGTGACCACTTCATAACAGGAACATAGATTTTAAAATATAATATTGCTTGGAAAAAGGCACACACAGAGCAAGTATTCAAAACTTGGGTATTTAAATTTTTTTTTTTACTGTTTTTGATGTTATCTTCAATTAGGTTTTTTTTCACTGTGCCTGCCAGGAAAATATATGCATGCACAGCTAGATATCTCTGACTTTTAAAGTCATGGCACTTGGCAAAATGCTTTTAAAGAAAGAAACACAAAAGCCAACATTATCCATGGAAACTACGTAAATATTTATAAGCAGTATATGTTTGATTTCTGTTCTTTTAAAAAATTATTTATTTATTTTTAAAATCCATCTGCTGCTACCAGATGATAAATATTTAAATCAAATTTGTGCCTGGGATACAAGGGCACTATTTCTTCCAGAAGGGACATTATAAATTTGATACTGTAAGCCCAGCCTCAGTTCCCCTGCTCAAACAGCATAGCAGGCACTTTGTTGGGGTACATTTATAGACTTGTATGAAAAAGCTTCCTGTCTGGTAGGCTGTAAACAAGTGATCATTTTGCCTAATCTCTTTCAGGAGATTTCCTAGAGGCTGGACTGGAATATGTCTCCTGGGAAAGTACCTCATTTTGCCTGAAAGACTCCAAGCAGTGGTGATTTACCACCTCCTCAGGTAAGTTGTTCCAATCTCTAGTTACCCCCACTGCTAAGAAATCACATAATTTCTATCCTGAATTTGTCTGACTCCAGTTTCCATTCATTATATCTTTTTATGTTTCTGTCTTCAAGACTGAAAAGCTCACCCTACAATCAAGTACCTTTTCTATGTGTTTCTATATCTGGGTGCAGTGATCCAGTCACCACTCTTGTCTGACAGATTTAATAGATGTCTTAAACCTTATACCTTAGGTGTTATTTTTCAACCTCTGGATCATTTTTTCTGCCCTCTGAATTTTTTTTTTCTAGTGCTTATATATCCTTCTTGAATCATGGGCACTGCTTTTTCTGATGCTGTGTGTAGACCAAGGTCACATCCTAATAGTTACTCCCTTTCTTCATACAGAGGAAAATCAGTTATTATGTATTACAGCTGACATTTGCTGATACATTGCATGTGTCAATAGATTGGTAGATAAGGTGCCTGGAACTGTGGAGGTCTGACACTTGCATTCTCCATGTGTGTTTGCACTACCTAAGGCATGCTCTGAATTAAAGGAGCAATGTCCATCAGATCTTCTGCATGCAGCATTCCTTTTCACTACTTAATGGTCCATAAATCCCATTAATACATAGAAATTGTAATTCCCCTTTGCTAAATAAAGAGGGAAAGGCTACATTGTGAGGAGTTAATTTTGTTCTTCCTGTAGGAGAGGTCCTACATTAGGAAGAGAACTATTCTATTGCTGTGCTCAGAGTAGAGGAAATAAGAGAGGAAAAAGGGTGAAGAAGCACTGAGAGAACACAGTGGCAGACTTCTGTGAAAGCTCTGAGTGACTGTTTTTCTGGGCAGCAGGGGAGTGGAAATAGCACCCAGTTAGGAGTTTTACCCAAGAAAAGCTGAAATTTAATAGAGCTGGCTGGCTTATGTCTGGACACATACGAAACTGGTAAGAAAAACATTGTCATTAATAGTTTGTGCAAGTTTGAAATGGACTTATTTGTTTATCTCATTTGGCACATATACAAAAACTGCTCTGAGTACAGGTGTATGACTTTAATTCCTGTGGTAGAGAATTATAAAATCACAGAAATGTTTGGGAAGGATATGTGCAAATCATCTGGTCCAGCTCTGTGCTTGATGCAGGCTGTTGCCAACATTCACTTAGGAATGGACCTCCTTGGAAAATCTGAAAATTTTGTCCACAGCTCCTCCAGCTCCTTATCTACCACACCTTTTTCTTATTGCACTATCAGACAGGCAAATCTTATTCAGCTCTAACATGAACTCAAACTGGGAACACTGCCGTCAGGAAGAAAAAAACCTTTTACTTCTCCAGATTTCTTGAGTTTAATTAGGCATTGATCCTGTCTAATGTAGGCTGTGTGACTGTGGATGCTGGCACACAAATGGCAAAAGAGCAGATAGGAGCATTCAAGGGGAACTGCTTATGCAGCACAGCTTTCTAATGTAACCACAATGCTTGCAGTTTGCCAGTACCAAAAAAAGTGAGATCATTCTGGTTCTCCTCCTCCTCCTTGGCCATGCATTTTCATTTTTCTGGTGGCCATGGCAAGCTGAACTAGAAGAAAACAAACCTCACCATAAAAAGTGAGTAATTCCTGAGTAGTTTATTGAATAGCAATGCCAGTTGGGACAGACTTGTATGGAACTGCACTTTTCAGTGGCAGCTAACCATTTAGTTGGCTTTGCTGCAATGAGAAATTTCATCTCTGAAGTACAGTTCCATAGCAGTTTATTCTTATCTAAGTCAGAGCTATCATGGTCTGTCCTGGTATTTTTGCAGCTGAGCAGGAGGCTGGCCCAGGGAGCTTTGCAGACAAGAACTAAGCTTGAACTAAACCCCAAAAATCCTGCTTGTTCTCCACTGATTTCAGGGAGTTGATGTATCTGAAAATGAATCACTCTTTTATACAGTGAGTTTTAAACTTGTGGCCTGATCTGCTGCTAGTCTGCTGGTACATGTGGTGAGAAGGAAAAGGGAGAAAGGCTGGATTGGGAATCTGTGTCCTCAGACATGGACAATGTCCATGATTTCATTTGTTCATTTCCTGAAGCATATTATTGATGTGACTTTTTGTGTTCACAGTAGGTCTTAAGGTTATTGTAAAATGATGAAAGAGACCTGTCTTGTATGTAAACATGCAGAGTCAATATTCTGTGGATCATTCTGGACTCAGTGATTATTGAATGACAGCTTGCAGGGACTGACTCAGTGACTGAGATGGTCTCTTCCAGTCTCACATTTTTAGCTGTACCTTTGCTAAGAGTACCCTAGTGTTAAAACTGTTAAGAACTCATTTTTCTTAATTTGACATTAGTTAGCCACTTTCTAATTTGTTGCATTTGGTACTATTCCATCCTTCACTGCTGTATTAGTTTAATAGCAGAGTGAGAGAGAAAGCAAGCATTTTTGCTCTTTAGTTGTGCTAAAGATTTTCCCCAAATGCAGCCATTAGAGACCAGCTGCAGACAAAACAGCACAGGCAGTTGATTTTTCAACAATGTTAGATTTTGAGCTCCTGTCTGCAGTAATTAATTAGCTCCATTGCTGAGCCGGCTCCCTGTGGGACTGCATGATCATTAGTGCCAAAGCCAGGAAGGGAGCATGAACTCCCAGACCCCTGAGAAACTACTGCAGCAACTCCTTGTCATCTACAGAGCATTTCAAGAACATTTCAAGTGACACTGGTAGAAAAGATTCACTTTCTCATCTGTTTGAAGGCCTTGCTCAGATTCAGTTAGACTGCTGGCTGGGACCAGGCAAATCTACTTCCTGGGCAAGATTTTGTCAACGGCTATCTAAAACCCAAAGGGTTGCTCTCAGCTAATTCATCTTAATTTTGCTGATATGTAGAGAGAATTATAGAAGACTTGAGAGACATCAGGGTACAAATCAATGGTGATGTACAGTACTGGGGCTGCTGTGCCAAAAGCTAGCCCAGAACCAAGTATCTGTCAGCTAAAAGTCAAACTTGGATACAGCAGAGACACAAATGAATCCAAACATGCCAAGATGAAAGTGCGGGCATGAAATTACACAACTTCCTTCAGGTGCAGAAAACCAGCAGACACTGAGATTATTTACGAATCACTTTTATGAACTACTTTTTGTAGGCTTGGGATGCAGTTAATATTGTTTAATCTCTTCTCTCATTCCCCATGCTTCTTTCAGAAGAGAACAAGAAATTTAATCCAAACAAAGGATTAAGAAATTTCAATAACTGGACTACTGCCATTATCGAAACAATGGGCCAGCTCTTTAAATGCTCGTTCTTGATTGAATTGAAGTCAATGACTACATCAGAGGGAGCAGAACTGGAATGCAGAAAAGAGGAAATGAAAAGTCTAGAAGTGATACACAATTATTTTACCTATTATACACTTCTAGCAATGCATCGCATAAACAAAGCAGCTCTGAGAAAGGATCTCTCCTCACTGGAGAATAAAGTTAGGGAAAACTTTTGAGAGATGGACAGAGGAAAGAGAAATGAGATTTAATATAGATAAATGTAAGGTAATACACCTGGGAAGAAATAATAATCATCCTATATACAAAATCAGGAGCTGCTCTTCAGAAAACAGTAATAGAGAGGAAGGCCTGGGAGCAGTGGTTTATAATTAATTACTGCAGACAGGAACTCAAAACCTAACACTGGGGCAAAACCCAAATACATTCTTATTCTGGGCCAGCACCAGAGGTTTGTTTCTACAGTGAGTGCACAGAGATCAGGGAGCTGGCAACAGCACAAGCAAAATATTAAACTTATGGCTATGATGTTATTAATTCCATTTATAAGCTACTTGACTGCTGATACCAAGCTTGTGGTTTTCTATTTGCTGAATACAGTAAAACAAGAAAACATGTCTAAGATAAAAACTCCTGATGAGTTTGTAGAAGGGTACCATTTTTTCTTGTCCTCATATTTAAATGCAGAACTGTGGCTTAAAAATTATGACATTTAACCTAGACAAGATGGTGGAACCAAACCCCCTTTCCTAAAGAAAAACATTACATTTGAAAACAGTATAGCGATAATTGAAACAATGTAACAAATTCATAACTCAGTAAAAGGGACTCTGTTGGCAAGAAGAGAAGGCCAAGTGTAGAGCTATGCTATTGTTTAGGTGAGAAATGTTGGTCAGTAAATGCATTTAGCAGGTAGAAAACAAAGATATTACGAGTAACTGTGTTCCACCAAAACCAGATGAACATTACTATGCTGAGAAGACAGTGTCATGTGAAAGCCTGCCAGACAACCCAGACAGAGTGCCATGAAGAGCTGTCTGATTGCAAGACCTGATAGCTGTGTATTTACAACTTCGCAACTTGAGGATCAGAATGAAACAGAAATTGATTGTAGTCCTAGAAAAGGAGGAAAACCCTAACAAGGTAGTGTGTGTAGAATATTAAAGATTTACAGGACTATTTCATCTTACTAGTGCTGTGAGCTAGTATCACAGGGTAATCCTGTCTTTGATTCCTTACAGGCCATGCTAGAAAGATGGCACCTCTCCCCACTATAAGGCAGCCTTGGAGTGGTATCATTTCTTCCCAGGCTGGATACAGCTTGGGCTCACACTACCAGGCTATATGCAAGCACAGAAAAGAGGCATTCATTATCCCACAGGCAACTTTTCCTCCTCTCCTCTGGGGAAAATAATGATGGATCATTTCTTCAAGCCCTATATGTCAAAAAGCTTTTTTTTTTTTTTTAAATAAGTGCAAAACCAAGTAACTAATTTTTTAAATATGAAAAAGAAAAAAACTCCAAAATATAAAAGCTCTCAAAACTGACATTTCATCTTCTATCTGAGAAGGCAGATAAAGCTACATAATTAGTCAGGGAAGGATCACTCCCTATCTCCCCACATCCTCCAGAGGATAAACTCCAGATAAGCCTTTCAGAGACTGCAGAGCTCCAACTGCAGAGGGTTTTAGTCTGTGAAAGACGTTTGGAGCACACAATAATTAGTGACTCACAGCTGAATTTTGCTAGCTGTCATAGTATTTGTTACTATCACTGCATGAAAGTACTCCTGGAAGTCTCCTGAGTCTTCCTAAATGTGTGCTGTAGTCTGATTTGTCCACACGGAACTTTTTAATAGAAAAAATTTGGTCAGTGTACAACACTTAAAGGCTTACAGCAAATCCCTTTTCCATGGCAGAACACCACCTGGACAGAATGAGAAAATAAAAGTTCTTTTCTTGGACAAAGCAGGAACTCCTTTACTCTTTATACTGTATCCAGGCCCTTACAATCCAGGGGGATTCAGTATGCTGGGAGAATCAATGGGTAGCCTGCTAATCCAAATCCACATCTTCTTTGTATCCCAAATCAGTGCTCAAGAGTTCTTGCAGAAGACAAGCCTTTTCTTAAGACTTGCCCTTCATCTCTGCTTGCTCACAGTTTTTAAGTCCCAGTGGGAAAACTGTAGAGACACTGGGAGAAAGACAGAAAATATATTGTAATTCCTTTAAACTCAATTGAGATTCACCTCTGTTTTAAGAAAGCAAACACCAAGAACTATCTGGGTTACCTTGAATTCAGTTGTGCTTAAGTGTTTCAGGACTGAACTGTTTTTGAGATAGTCTTCATTACTGCTGCTTTCCAGACTGCAGTTTCAGATTTGTATAAATTTCTTACAAGTATTTCTAACCTTTAATTACAATTCACTTAATGGTAGATGCACTTGTGCTGTCTCTTTTCTCATCCAAAACAGCTGTTCAAGTTGTTAATCTGTGGGCTGTGCTTTGTTTTCAACAGTTGATGTCTGTCCTGTTAATGCTTTTTATCTTTTTCAGGTATGCTTAGCTTACCTTCTCTTCTCAGCTCCCATGGTCTCTCTACCCCGCCTAGAAAACCAGCTGCCAGGAGCTATATGCATAACATATATGCACTTAACAACACTTTCATTGTCTTTCTATCCAATTGCAAAGGTCATTTTCTCAGCTCATTGTTCCAGTCCTGTCACTCCTCTTTTTTTGCACAATGCCATTGTCTCCCTTTCTTCACTGCATGAAATACAAATGACTTCTCTTTACTCTTCAAGCCATGTCTAATCTACATCACTAAGAAGTATCCCTCATTGCCATTATACAAACGATACCAGTATTTTAAGGCAGTCTTGTACATTCACTTTTATGCTTTCACCCATGCTACTGATTATGCACGGCACAAAATCTGTGTAATACCCCTAAACCCTTCTTTCTCTTCTTTTTCAAGCATCAAGTCTCTGCCTCAAGCTTTGTCAGAGTCCGAGCATAGCTACCTAACTCTTTTGCTGGAGATGGTTTTTCATATGAACCGGTTATAACCTCTTCCTGCTCATCTTCTCTCTATAAGGCACTTCAAAGGCAAAACAGTTTGTTGTTTTTATGTCTGTACAGTGCAAGCTACAGTGAGGATGGATTTAGGTGTAATTTTACGAGTAGCATTAACAATAACAATACAGTAAACCAAATTATTTGTCTTGTTTCTAAATCTGTAAGATACTTGCAGGAAGTAGTTCCAACATAGGCTGTTTAATTTGCCATACCAAAGTTGCTTAAGTCTGTGGATTCCAGACATAAATTTGCCGCAGGGACTAAGAGACAGAGAGGGGGACTGGAACTGTGCCTTTTCTGACAGATGACTGTTACTGGCTTAGTAGAATTACCAGAATGCGCCCTGAGGGGCTGTAGTCACTCTGTTTGATTCACTCAGTGAGAACCATGCTCAGCATGGAGTGATGGGGGCATGGTGGTGTGTTTTACAGGTCCCTTACCAGGATCATAGTCAAAGTCACCCACAGTGCTGACTGGACAAACATCTGGCCACATTTCTTTTAGCATGGAGCTATGAGTGGTTCTGCAAAATTCTGTTTTATGGAGAGCTAATATAAAATGGCATTTCCTCCCCTGTTTCTGTTCCTTTTGGAAATTCTGTTATTTTATCATCTCATGTGTAGGTGGAGTAAAGTAAAGAATATAGAGTAAAGAATATTCTATTTTAAGTTATACTTTTCAAAAACCAATTAAAAGGCTTAAGACTGGAGCAGAAATTAGAATAATAGTCAGGGTATGCAATTTAAGATTCTTAGAGACTTAAGATATCACTGAGAGGTGGACAAAAAGCTAGAGAAATGAGATCTACATGCTTTCAATATTTAGCAGCTATAAGATCACATTTTCATTCATGACCACAAGTGTCTGTTTTATTCAGGAATAATGAGTCTTGTCAAATAGCTTTCATATCGTTCTTTGGCAAGATTACAAGTACCTTTGATAAAGATGACTCTATTGACATAATACACTAGTTTATGTAGGGCATTTGTTTTATTCTGTGTGGCAGCCTACATTAAAGAGATGTATGGAAAGCAAAAAATTTTAACAGTGTTTTTCTACGTGGTTGTTTGCCATGTCACAGCTCCCTGCAATATGCCTGCCTCCTTTCTGTGTTTTTACTTTATTGCCTTATAATGCCTCTAGTTTAAAAAGTCTAGTCTTAGTCTTAAAGCTATGTCTAACATCTTGAAGTATTCAGAATACCAAACAATGGGCACAGGAAGCAAACCAGTTTGTCAAGGATCTGTCCTTTTCTAGTCACACCTCAAAACTCTAAGGTAGTCACGTCTTCTGTATTTTATAAAATAAGTATTATCAGGTTCCTAATTGAATGAATCAGTGATGCAACCATGCAATAAAGCTCATGAACTGCTGAGCCCAGTGCAGGGCATGACTCCATCCAGTGCACAGTGGATAAATATACCTTTAAAAATATCCAGCTATCATTTTCATGCTGTTGGACTAATCACAAGAGAATCTGTGGACTGAATAATGAAAGGGTGAAAACTACTCTCAAAGCCCCCAGAAAGAGTGAGCCCTCAGTAGTGTGAACACATATGCCAGATGAGAAGAGAGCTTCAGTTCCTCTGTGGTCTTGATGAGTCCCTGATGCCATTCACTGATACTAAAGTTATACAAAGTTTAATCTCAGTGATGTCAGTACAATTCTCAGCACAATTCTCAGCAGATGTCTTAGTAATTTCTCCATGCAGACAATGAAAGGCAAAACCATTTTTTTCCTAGCACTCAGGAACAAATACCACTGATAATAAAATATCTCTTTACTTGTCTACTAGTCTGGCTAATTAAGGTGACAGGCCATGAAGTTTTATGCTTTTAAAAGGTGGAGTATACACCCAGTAATCACCTATAGATAGCTGACTCTAGTATTCAGGAAGACGTGATTCCCAAGCTGCAAACCCTATTATTCGTCTGGGTATTAAGTATTGATTCTACCAGGTACATGGTGAAAAGGTCTTTGACTTAAGTCATTCAAATGACATACACACTCTATGAGTAAATCACATAGACAAAATCTGACTACAGGTGAGGAAGGCCCTCTCCTTCTTTATCTGAAAAAGTCTCAAAGGCTACACATTATTGTCTTTTTAGTCATGAATGTGTAGAGAGCTGGAGCCCTGAATATTTGGTTGGTGACTGTAGGAAACAAGTCAGTACAGAAATTACTTTTTGTAAGATTTGTTATTTTGACAGCAGTCAAAACACTTCATTTTCTTCAAAAGTATATTTGGATTGAGACAATACTATAAGAATACAGGCATTGTGTATTTAATTTTATTAAACTAAAAATGATGCTATTTGCTATGAGAGAGACAAAATTAAATACCCTTTTTAGTGGTTTGTAATCATCTGGTATCTCCTAAAGTAATAAAGTGCAACCTGAATTGTGTTGAAGAAAGTTTCTCGGGATTGTGAATATGTCTGTAACAAGTGACTAGTGTTATCAACAGAGCTTTTAAGTGAAGGCTTTACTGTTATAGGCTTGTCTGACTTGGATAACAAACTCTTTTAGTATTTCAGCCCATAAATCCTGAACAGAAAGATACTATTCTCTTGTGTCTCTGACAAACTAAAAGAGAATCTTTGTTTGCAGAGCTCCCCAGAGTTAACACAGTACTAGTTAATGATTTCACCATGGTAATTACTTTCTAGGGTCTGTCAGTCAGGCAGTTTTTTTTGTATGCAGAATGGGCTGCATCAATTTTGTGCAACATTGCTGTTTTACCTGGTTTCTTGTTACTTGTCTATCAACGTGTCCATAGCAAGTTCTGAATATATGGACCAATTTAACATAGAATCCTAGAATGGTTTGGGTTGCAAGGAACCTTGCAAGCCCCCTGCCATGGGCAGTGACACCTTCCACTAGACCAAGTTACTCCGAACCTCATCCAGCTTGACCTTGAACATTTCCAGGAATGGGGCATCTGCAATTGCTCAGGGCAACCTGTTCTGGTGTCTCATGACCCTCACTGTAAAGATTTTTTTCCTAATATCTAATCTAAACCTACTCTCTCTCAGTTTAAAGCCATTCCCCCTTGTCCTGTCATTACACGTCCATATAAAAGGTCTCTGGCTTTCCTGTAGGCCCCCTTCAGGTATTGGAAGGCTGCAAGTAGGTGTCCCCAGAGTCTTCTTTTCTCCAGGCTGAACAATCTCAATTCTTTCAGCCTTTCCTTACAGGAGATGTGCTCCATTCCTCTGATCATCTTGGCATCTGTCTTCTGGACTCACTCCAACAGGTTTATGTCCTTCCTATGCTGGGGACCCCGGAGCTGGATGCAGCATTCCAGGTGAAGATTTGGCATCTTGCCAGAGCAAAGGAGAGAGTCAGAATCACCTCCCTTGCTCTGCTGGCCATGCTGCTTTTGATGCAGCCCAGGACACAATTGGCTTTCTGGGCTATGAGTGTACATTGCCAGCTCATATCCAGCTTCTTATCCAGCAGCATCCCCAAGTCCTTCTTGGCAGGGCTGCTCTTGATCCCTTTGTCCCCCAGCCTGTTTTGATATCAGGGATTGCCCCAACCCAAGTGCAGCACCTTGCACTTGGTCTTGTAAACCTTATGAGATTCCCATGGTCCAGCTTCTGGAGCTTGTCCAGGCCCCTCTGGATGGCATCCCATCCTTCAGGTGTGTCAACATCACCACTCAGCTTGGGGTCATCTGCAAATTTGCTGAGGGTGCACTTGATCCCTTCATTTATGTAATTAATGAAGATATTAAATAGCATTGGTCCCAGTATGGACTCCTGAGGGACTCCTGCAGCCATCCAACTAATTCCTAATCCACCCATCAAATCCCTCTGTCTCCTATTTAAAGGGAGTGCTGTTGTGAGGGACACTGTAAAAGGCTTTACAAAACTCCAGATAATTACATTAGTAGAGCTTCCCTGGTCCACTGATGTAGTAACCCTATCAGAGAAGGCCACTAGGCTGGTCAGGCAAGACTTGCCCTTTGGTCAGTCCATGCTAGGTGTCTCAAATCACCTTCCTGTCTTCCATGTGCCTTTAGCACAGCTTCTATGACAATGTCTTCCATGACCTTCCCAGACACAGAGGTGGCCATTCCCAGGGTCCTTCTTTTTACCCTTTCTAAAGATGGGCACCATTGTTTCCCTTTTTCTAGTCACCTGGGACTTCACCTGGCTGCCATGACTTTTTAAATGTCATGGAGAGTGCCTTGGCAATTACATCAGCCAATTCCCTCAGGACTCTGGGATGTACCTCATTGGGTCCCACAGGCTTATGTACATTCAGGTTCCTCAGAAGGAGCTTGATCTTTACAATCAGAGGGACTTTGCTCCCCCAGTCCTCATCTGGCTGTCCGTCCACTCCAGGGGTGTAGGAAAAGAGGTTGCCATTGAAGACTGAGGCAAAAAAAAGTTGTTGAGTAACAGTCTTTTTCTCATCCATTGTTACCAGTTTTATATGTCAAGTTTGAGAAGAAAATTGTTTTTAAATATCAAAACCAGTTGGAATCCTGCAAGTTTTGTGAATATGGAGAGGTGGGTAAAGAGAAGCTCACATAAGGGTTCCCATGGTGCAAAGGTTTTGGAAAGGGCTCAGCTATTGCCATTTTCCTTAGATACACTAGGTCACCAGCTGGTATAGGTCAAACTCAGAAATTACACATCATGTGTCATGTCTTGCCATGCTCAAAGGTAGGGGACATGATGGACTAAAATATACATGAAATGATAGCTGTGTATTTTTAAAAGTGCTTTTATCCATTGTCAACTTGATTTAGTCCAGTCCTAAATTAGCAGTTAATGAGATTTATACCATGTTGGCATCACTGGTTCATATGTGCTTTATTCAAACAATGTCATCTAATAATACCTTTTATAAAATAAGGAGAAGGCAGGTCTAATCTTGTAGTTTTGGGGTATAATTAGAAAGGGACAGATCCTTGATTAAATTCTGTAGTTCCTATACCTGTTGTTTTGGTATTCTGAATACCACGAGACATGAGAATTGATACAAAGATTGGACTTCTTAAAAACATGAGTTCCTTGAGTATGCTTGCCAGTGTTTGTAAAGGACTCTGGCACTCAGTTGGAGTGCTGACATTGGTTTCAATTAGTGTGTGATGAGTCCCTTTGTCGTTGAAATCATCATGTTTAAAGGTATAAATAGGCAAAGCAACTGGCTAATAAAATTTAAAGTGAAAAAAATCAGTTTTAATATGTTTGTAGGAGCTAGGTCATGACTTTTTTCAGCACAACAGTTGGAATCACAGCTTGGAGAAACTTGAGAACATCTGTTATTTCTGTTGAAAAATACAAGTAACTCACACCTTTGAAATTCTTTTGTGGGGGTGGAAGACAACTCCTCCCCAGCACAAAGCTGATTTACTCAGGATTTGGAAGACATTTTACTAGTTCATCCTTTAGGTCTCTCATAATTCAGACACAAATGTTCTTTGGAGGGAAGCTTTGAAAAGGTTTTTCCTGTGAGGTTTGTTGATTCCAGAAGGAAGGGCTAAAATGACTTATACATTTGCAATACATAGAAGTTAATTTTACATGTAGGCTTCTTTAGTTTGCAAAATACATGAAGTTTCTGTCTTAAAGAAAACAAAATAAAACATAAGAAATCTAGTTACAATTGATCTATGATCCAACTCTTAATTTCTTTAGTACATGCTATATTTTTGGTAATAGATTTTTGGATATCTGTTGACATCTGTAGCAAGTCCTAGGGACAAGGGAAAAATCAATGGAAGCTGAAAGCATTTCTTTTCATCAACATACCTATCAGGTATACATACACGTTACGTTCCTGGGCATATGCATCATAACACCTCATTGAAAAATTTTATTTATTTATTTTTTAAAACCTATGAAGATGTGTGGTCTGTGCCAGCATACACCAAGGACTTAATATTTTACTCACATATTCTACTGACCCTTTAACTAGCATAAGCCAAGAGGCCTGTTTTGTGGACTCATGAAAATGTTCTGAGTGACAGCCATTTGAGAATGAAGATTCCTGGACAGGCTGATGTGCCCAAAATGCCAAGGAGAGCATATTACTTTTCATTGCAGACATACTAGGCTGTCTAGCAGGCAGTGACTAGTAAATAAAGGAGGGAACAGAGAGAAGTTGGCAGAAATGTGGAACGAAGTGTAGAGCATGGAGCCTAGAAAAATATCTTTGGGTGTGAAAGGACACAAGAGTAGGAAATAGAAAACCATTATAAGGCTGTGGACTGGAAGCAAATAATGGCTACAAGTGGGAATGGGGACATCTATGAAAGAAACTGTTCTGTGGCCTATTCCTGTTTTCATCTCTAGACTAGGTGTCTGTTTAGACAGATGTGTCCCGTGACATATGGATTTTCTTGCAAGTACTATATAATGTAACAGTTTTGGCAGATGGAAAGCTGCAATTCTCCTTGGGAAAGCTAATCCATTGAATAGAACGTGGTAGTTGAACAATAACTCCCCAGAAACTCTGCAACAATTCACCCAGGAGAAGTTTAGTTATAGATTAACCCCAGATAAGGGGATTGATTGGTTAGGCAAACTAAACATCAATTCAGTTTAACTCAGCATAATAGATTTTGTTCTACTTTTCCTAACAGAATAGAAACAGTTCAGGAAAATTTTTATTTGGACACTTTGTTTTCCAGGGAAATACAAAGCAAAACATTTTGTAGAACCTTCCCAACTTCCTCTAAATCAAACAATATTCTGTGTAATTTAGATTAGGTTTAGTACAAATGAGAAAATGACAGATAACTTAGAGTTTTCTTTATTTTTCATGTTGGTTTTTTCCTTTTCTAGCTTGTTTCTTTAGTGTAGCTTAGTAAATTTTCCTGGTGATTCTATTTTCTTCTGCATGTGCAGCATCTGGTTATCTGTCTCATGCAACAATCCATGTTTCTCTCTCACATCTTATTGATGCTTATTCCTTACTATCTTCCTATACCTCCATGTGATGTATATGTATATCACATGGGGGTATAAACACATCATAAACTCCATGTAGTTTTCCTCATTTCTCTATTTTTTTTGTCTTCATTTCTCTGCATTTCTCATTCCTCTTCATCAAATTGACCAAAAGCACTCTCTCATGTGTTTTTCTAATGTTATTTAAAACTGCAATTCCAGCTGGATGTTAACTTCTCATTTTCTATCTCAGAATCACATACTGAGTCTTCTCTCACATTATTAGAAAGCAGGTCCTTCAGTCTCCTTCCTTCTTCACTCAGCATAGCCATGATTTTAGTTTTCTAGATCAAGACTTCTGTGGGCTTTTTCCTCAGTTATTTTTCTTCCAGCTTCAACTTTGCCCCTAGGAGGAAGAACAAGATAGTAGTTTTGCCTCTTGGATGGCATTCCTCTCTATATGAGTAAGGTTATTTCTGTTCTTGATGGTGTTTAGTCATTAACAGACAGTTTGCCTTGCAAATATTTGTCAATAATTTGGTTAAATAGTAACAAAAAGTAAACTGCGTGATTGCAAATCGAAAATTCCTTCTCCTCCAGTGTTCAAGTGGTTTAGGCCATACATAAAAGGAAATTTCAGGTTACGGAGTAAAATATTTATAAAAGGGCTTTTTAGCATGAACATGTGTATATGCTGCAAGAACAATCACAAAAATTATTCCTATTAGAAGGTACATGTAAAAACTAGAAGATAAAAGTTACAAGTTATCTTATTAATAGTTTAAAATTTATTAAAATAAACTGAAAGAATACACACATTAAACTTTAGAGAGTACAAAGCTTATTTTTCCCCAGAGAAAGACAAATCATGGCCAGAGTACAAGAGTAGAGATAATTAGAGATTTGTTTCTTTTCTACCTCCCAAGGTAAAGCTTAATCCCACAGTAATCTCTTTATTCAGAGCCAAGTGTTAGTCAAGGAGCCTGCTGCACAGTTTTGAAACTAGCATTTAGATGTTTTCAGTATCTGGGAAGCAGCTATCCTATGAATTTATAGTCTGCATTGTTTTTTATTTTGTCCTGCACTGTAATGCACTGGCATGGATTCCTTACAGATTTGCCAGTTTATACCATGATATAGAGTGAGACTTCCAGTCACGAGCAGTAAACGTCCAGGGCCCTTCTGTCCTTTAGCACGGGAAGGGAGTCTGTGCTGGGCACACAATGACTGGCACGCTCTGGGAATGAGCATAAACTGATTATCTCAGAACAATTTTGTCTTTGAGCATTTCAGCCTTGTGTTGCCCCATTGTCAAGCTTGCTTTAAGGATAAATGTCGAAGAAATTTGGGGTTCATTCCAGTGGGGTAGATATTAAGCAAATTGTCTTTTTAATTTCCAAACTTTGGTTTGCAGCCCTATTGTAAATTTGTTGGTTCTTTTAATTCCCGGGTGAGATGGGAAAGAGAAACATAGCAAAAAGAGAAATATACACGCTGAGCTTAAGTTTTGGGGTTTTTGTTAAAGGCCCAAAGGTTAAATCTACCAATGGATTTAAGCGGTATTTATGTATGTGATGTTAAAATTTGCACTCAACTGAAATTTGCACTGAAGGATCAGTAACCGACAGGTGCTGCTTCTCTGATAATAAAATTTCCACAGACCATATGCCATGACCAAGGGTGTCTCAGACTTAGTGGTGCTGGAGAGCTCGCTCATCTATATAGGTCCAAATGATGTTCAACAATGAGATAACTCCTTCATAACTGGAAATTAAGCCTGTCACCATTCTGGACTTAATGAGCTCAGGGTCCATGTAAAACACAGTAGCTCAGGAGCAGTGGTACTTTTTAGGAGACAAAATATGGAGCAAGAGGTATTCTACAGGCTTGGGAGAACAGCCACAATACTTAATAAACCAATCTGTGGGTGTCTGAATTCATACTTAACTGTGTACTTTTGATGCCGGTCTAGAAAGAGAAGTGAGTGTCTCTGGAAGGGATGGATGTTCAGAGGGTGTCAGTATTCAGGTGACCCTATGTGACACAGATGCATTCCTACACAGTGGTTTGAAGGGTCAGGTTGAGAAAGGGTAGAAAAAATGTTTTGCTGCTTGCTAGGTTGACTTGCTTCACATATTTTTTGTTTGTGTTTAAAATGAAGTTGACATAGAAAAGTTTTATTTATTAGACTAGTAAAAAGGGAAGAGTGGCTTGTACCCTCTCCTTGTTTATCCTAGGGCTTAATGATTAGGTAGCATTAATGCAGGCAGTAGGTGCACGAAGTCCATTTAATTTACTGCCTGCAGGAATTCCAAATGCAATGCCTTAATTGAGAGGCTATAAAGTGTTCAAGTATTCTGCTCACTGAATTCCCTTTACTGAAGTTTTGCATGAAATGATTAAATACGCTTTGGATCAGGAAGAGTGAGTGTGTCACTTGATGGTGAGAGGACTCCCAAAGAAAAAGGAAGGTGAGGGAACTTGGTTCTTCCAAATAGTTGACGTAGGATAGTTGCCAAAAGAAGGACTGAAATCCATGTGCCTCCCCTTGAGCAGATCTAACCACCAGGCTGTAGAGATTACTTTCTTTACATGCAAAAATTAAGAACTGGGCCATTCAATTGTGTACTTCCATACTGGGTTGAGGAGCAGCTCCTCACTGCTGTTCTTGAACTTGGTGACATGTGGTGGCAAGAGTACTTTGTGTTCAGTTTTGCAGCATTTAAGACAAAAATCTTATGTTTTGTTGGGGAGGGAAGTGGTTTTGTTTGCTGTTGGGAGGGCTAGTATGGTAACTCAACAGTTTCCACAAGAACATACCTGTGCACTGGAAACTTCTCCAGTGTAAATGGCATTCCTAGTCAAAAGTGAGTACATGTCATGTGTGTAAGCATACACAAACAGCTGGGACACTCATTTGAAATCTAAGGGACAGAGGTCAAAATCAGTTTGAATGGAATGTCTTTGATCTCAGCTGGACAACCAAAACTATTTATGCTTCTGGAATGAACAGGCCTATCTGATTTTATTCCTGTAGGTTTTTAAAGCATAAGGGCCCATCTCAAAGCAAAAAACCTTGTTTTTCTGTAACCACTGCAAATCTCTGCAATGGCAGAAAGCAGTCTGTTTCCTGCTTTCTTCCACATAAAACACAACCTAAAAATTCCTTAATGCCTTCTGTACACATTAGGGGTTGAAGTATGCCCTCTTTTCACAATAGGGATGGGAAGTTGTGGGATTGCCTCACTGCAGAGGTATAACGCTTAATGAGCAGGAAGGGAGCTTAATGGAGTCTAGTTAGCCTCATTAGTGCTAAGCTCTGCCTGGGGGTTTGAGGAACCTGTGGAGGCAGCTGAGGAGGTGGGCAGGAAAGACCTATGACAGAAGAAAACTCATTTAGTGGTGTTAGTGATAGTGCTTGGCTGCAAGAAAATCACAATCCACGTGAACTGAGAGGAAACAGGGAGCTGGAGGAACCAAACTGAGAGCTGGAATTTTATGATTTGTGCTTTGAGTAAGTAAAGACTGGGCTCAAATGGGAAGTCTGCAGAGAACTGTGCCATGAGAGGGGCAGACCTACTTGATCTGCAGGGGTGTTTGCCAAGGGATATGAGAGTTGAGAAGTCTGTGCTCCCCTGTGAGAAGTGTTGCAGCAAGGCCTTAGTGCACGCCCAGAAGAAGGCTCACTTTTTTTTTGTGATGCTTGCACTTAAATCCTGACTGAGGCTCCAGTTTGCACAGTCCAGCAGGATTTGTATGGCAGCACTGGTGTGGAAAGTTGTTGTTTGCACGTAGAGAGGTTAGATTGAACAAAGGGAAAAGCTGAGTGGTTTCTTGGAAAGAGGTTGATACCTTTGATCACTTGCCCCACAAATAGCATTAAGCTTTTTTCCTTCCTGAAAAAAAATAGATGTAGCAAGGTACACGCATGCTTATGGCAGGGCAGTAGATGCTACATAGTTTTGGTATTCATGTTTCTGAGACAGTTCTTTTTTGGTTTTTGCTTGGCATTCCTCTCTGTTCCCACCCAGGTATGTGAAATGAGTGCTTATGGATTTCTTTCTAATGCCTGAGATGGAGGCTTTTGAAACTCTGCTTTCCATAAGAGATACATGAAGCACAGCTGACAGACTGGTCATTACCACTGGGAACTTTTGACTTGTTTGTTTCATAGGCCTAGCTGAACCTAGAATTTGTGACTTAAAAGGTCTATTGGTATATTCCCCATGTACCTCACCAGTCAGTGCAAGTAAGAGAGCTGGGGTTTTTTTGTCCACGTACTTCTAACTATCTTCAGATCTCAAAAAGAGACAAAAATTATCTAAGGTTTTCTCTTCTAAGCTAATGAGTTATTTCTATAATGGCATTGTGAGGAAATCTGTTGGTTACCTGGGGCCTTTTTGTAGCTGTAGAGTTTATTGCCCATGACACAGAGCATGTCTTTCATCATACTTTCGTGGTGTAAGGGCTGAACCTTGTCACAAAACTCTTGCATGGGACAGGTCTAAATTTAGGCAATGTAGGTAATCGCAGCAGCTACTGTTTTGAGCTTACACCTTATCAGGTGGAACTTTGCCAGATTGTTCTGGTTCAATTTAGAAGTAATTTAAAAAGGAAGCATTTAATTTACTTAGAGAAGATCTATCCCACTCTTGTCTAGAACAATCTCTTTTGCAAAAACAAAATGGTCTCCCTTATAGCTAGGATACATGTTATGTCTTACCATATAAAGTTACTCAGCTGCTTTTTCCCTACTAATTTATAAATGGGAATTTTCTTCTTTCTTCACTCTCAATGCTTCTAAGTGGCATATATTAGAAAAGGTGCTTGAATTCTCTCACAGAACATAGCTGAACAAAGAATCATTGCTTCTAATGGTCTTCTAACCATTTGTCTTCTACCATGGCAGATACCGAAATATTAGCTTCTGCTAATTTGCAGAACTGACATATTCTAATAAGGAATCCTAATAAAACTGGTTCATTACTTCTATTCCTTTTAAACATTAAATTTAAATTACATGCTGGAAACAATTGTATTAGAAACACTTTTATAATTAAGAAGTTATTAAGAGTTACTAAAATCCTCCTTATGCATACTTATGTCATCTTATACTTTTATCTGTGTGTCTTAAGGCTCTAATGGCACTAGAAATAATATCTCACAATGCATCTCTCCATAATTCCCACTGGTATGCTGAAAGATACTATTAAGAAGATCATTAAGGGGATAGTCTCTTTATGTTCCCATAAGCTTTCCGTTAATTTGCATTTAGCTGTCTAAACTACAGCAAAGTTAATATTTACAACAAATTAATACCTTGCTAATAGAAATGTGAAGCACACTTATTCCTCCTGGTTATTAATACTCCTGTCTGGGCACAGATGTGTTTTCATAGGATGTGTTTGATTGCTAGATATGTGCTGATGACAAGTGCACCCAGAATCTTGCTGGGCACACTCAATTCATAAGAGCATTCTGTCCTAAAAGCTTGATTGTGCACCAAGCTGTGAAGCCCTTCTATGTTTCCAAATGCCCCTGTAGAATGGTGTTGGGAGCAATAGCGAGCAGGCTTTACTGTAGATGAACATAGTGTATGGATTGAAGAACAACAGTGTTGGTTGAGCCCCTGGGATGTGTACAGCTCCATTTTGGAAGGCATGCATGTCCTGTGGGTCTAGCAGTGGGCCTGAGGTTACAATCCAGGCATGAAGAAGAAGAGAAATGTGTTTGTCAAAGCAATTAAATAAGGCTTTCTGTGCATTCAGTCATGCATTGCTGTGTTTGGTGATCCAAAACTGGAAGCACAGATTTGGATGGAATTGCAGGATTCCATAAGCTGGTACTCCAGGCATGAATCTTCTCTGCCTGTACTACCAGGCTGCTGCTTGTATTTGCTGGTAAGGAAAGGAACAATGCTATAATCCTTCCAGATGTGATAAAACAAATATTTTGGTAGAATAAAACATATTTGCGTCTATTTGCTACAGTCTGAAGAGATGTGTTTTCTTCCATCAGATGGCGAGGCAGTAAATTTCATTGATTCAACTTGCTTCTCACTGCCAGCAGCCTTCTGTGCCTTACAGATCTGTTTTTGCTGAGACCATTTCTAATGTTCAAAAGTTGGAAGCAGTTTTATTCTGCTTGTTTAAAAGCTGTCAGAAAGCTGACGAGAATGAATGTTTCCTTTAAGTAGCCCCAGGCTTCCCATCTGATCGTGTGCTGTGCCTCTGGTAGGAATGGGGACCCAGCTTAAGACCAGAGAAAGTTGAGGCAAGTGTTGTTGCTTAGCACAGCATCCAGTTTTATTGTGCACTGGTTGGAGCTCCAGTGAACTTTGGTGATTATATTGAATGTGGCTTTTTCATCAGGCCCTTGGGGAAACTCTTACAGAAGATTTTAATCTTTTCTTTTTGAAAGTCCTGAGGATCAGGCACTAACACTTTGAATGTTGTCATAGCATGTCTCAAAGCACTGCTGCATTTGTGTGAAGGATCACTGAGCAGTCATATCATGAAAGGGAAAACAAACTCTCAATTGCTTTTGGTTGTGCCAACTGCACTAAGGTATTTGTTTAAATGAAAGCTTTTAGCATAAATAGCTATGCATACAGAAACCAATTCAGGTTTTGAGAGCTCTACCTAAAATTTCTGTTTGCTTCCATAACAGCTGTAAGGATGAAATAAACTGAATAGTCTGACAGGAGCCATATGCCCCTTCTCATGTTAGAGCTATAACCATCAGCTCATGGCACATTATTGCACTAGCAATAAAATGTTTGTAAACTATGTAATAAAGGTGTTCAGATGTTGGTCTCAGATGCTGAAGAAGTCAAACTGCATTTAACTGAAAATCCTTGAAAACACTCAGCTCAGGTCATGACGTAAGAGAAATTGTAATATAGGAGAGGTAAGTATAGTGTTATCAGTTGTAACTTTCTCTGAGGTATGTAGCAATTTGGTTTTGTTTATGAACACACATAAACTGTAGCTGGAAATAACCTCCTAACTGTCTCTTATTTAAGTGGAGAGGAAACTTATTTGTGGGCAAACTGCCTGGAATGGTTGTTCATCACTTTACTACTGATTAATCATGGTTATGCAGAAATATGCCTTTACACTTTGCTTATTCAAATATGTAGCAACAGAGGACATTGTGTATGTGAATGATGTTTTAATGTGATTTGTTTAAAAGAACAAGGTCTACTTGAGAAGAAGTAAATTTGGCAAATCAGAGCTAGTTCATGGTACAGTAAATTATTCCAGCTTTCCTGAAAATTAATATCTGGATACAATAACAACATTAGCATAAACCCCCAACACTACAGTTATAATAAGCTCAAAGATGTTACCACAACCCTTTACAACACAAACCTTTTTATTTTTGAACTTCTAACATAATTTAGATGACTGTCAGATCTGACTTTTAGGAATTTAGGTAATGGCAAGTATAACAAATTCTAACTTCCATTGCCATATATGTAAGCAGAATAGGGTTCTACTACAACTTTACAGAAGTAAGAAGAAAGAGAGCCTTAGCAAGAGGTGGTTTAATTTTGCTTCACTTGCATTTAGTTCTTCAGGCTTATGTTTCTCATTTTATCTGGCTTCTGAGTTATGCCTGACATTGTAGCATAAGGAAGGTTTTATACAATTCTCAGAGCTTGTTCCTAAGTAATCTTTTAGAGACATGGATTTTCTTAATTGATTTTTTTTTCACAGTCCTGTTAGGATAATAAAATGGAGGCAGCTATTCTTTACCTGAAGACATATCAACCTAGTGGCATTTGTCTTCAGATTAGGAATATAAAGTAGTAGGAGACTGATTAAAGCAAAATCGTGTATCCTTGCAAATGTTACCACTGTCATGTCCTTCTAAGTTCTGGTTTGTTGATATTGACCTTGGGTGCTTCAGTGGTACCTGAGTCAAAAAGAAAGATGGCTATTATTACTGTTAATCAATACCTACAGAGGAGTGTCTGGGACCAATTATGATGTATTCTAAAGGGACAATCAGGACTATCTGGAATGGAATAAATATTGGCAATATTACTTCGTGGGAAGGAAGGAAGCACAGAGTGCTTAGCCCTCTGTATCTAGTTGAGATGTTGCTGCTGTAATAGGAGATCCTGAAGTTATTATTTTTTTGTTTTCCTTTTTTTCCCCCCACCTGGAGGTCTTGTTTACAGGGAGTGATGTTTGATAACAGGGTTACAGCTGAAGTTGACACCAAAAGGTGTAATTTCATTCAGAATCGCTTATTTTGGCACAAAAATAAAATAAAAATAACTAATGCAATTTAAAAAAATCTTTAGGATTCAAAGATAGGGGATAGGTAATAATGACTGTGATTATGGGGCTTGAGATTCATAGCTCACTTGTTATTTACTCTCTAGGATTCTAGTGGGATCCCAGAGCTATGTATTATTGGAATTTATGGGCAAATGGCAATGCAGCAACATGCTGACTTGTTGGAAATGTCCATATTTGCAGTGTTTTGATGGAAGACTCTGTGGAAATTAATTTCCTAATTTGGTTTGGTTTCTTTGATGTTCGTGGATTCCTCGTGAGGTTATGCAAAATAATTTTGTAGTTCCTGCTAGGAAGTACAGAATAGCTAGGTATGTTGGAATGTAAGAATTTAGTATTTTTAATCTTCTGTATGTGAGACTAAACACAGGCAGCATAAGGGGAAAATGAGTTGTCCTTGAAGGTGTGTCCACCAGACATTCTAGAAATCTAATCCTATTATGCAGCATGTACTTTTTGAGACTTAGAAGCAATAAAGCAACGTATTTTTCTACAAAGTAAAGGTGTAGCCCCTTTTTGGGATGAATCCTGTTGAATCATGTTCTTGAAATTCGTGCACAACATGATTTTTATTTATTAATAGGCATTGGATACCTATCTGAGCTGACAGTGCTTGGTCAGAGATGAGTGAAAAAGATATAAGAAACAAAACACATACCCCTTGTTTTTCCTTTTTATATATTTGCCTTGCCTGGAATCCTGAAAAAAAATCTGGCATCAATAGGTGATCAAAAAAACTAGACCATTGTATATCTGTTAAGGAGAATATTGGAGCTGCTATGTACTTTTCATCTATTTGCTCTTGCAGTTACAGCGGGGGCACTGTTTAGATCCATCTTGATTTATACCCCAGATAACTTCATTTGGTAGGGTTAAGTAGTGAATTATATGCTGCCTAAATTACTGATACTTGCTATCCTTGTGTAGGTTTGATTTTTATTCATTACTGGATTGTACTTGTGGCATGTTCTTACTCTTTCCTGATTTATAATGGATGTCTTTATTGAATTATTGAGTAAAACTTTTAAATAAAACATCAAAGAATTCTCTTCTACTATCAGTTCTCCTATAGTCATTAGATGTATCTACCCTTAGGACCACTTTCCTCATCAGAATACTGACACTGCTAGGCTTATTGCTAAATGTACTGTGCACTAAAATGTTCATTCAATATAGCCTTTTTTCTTTTGAAAGTGAAATTATTTGCCTTATAAATATGCATAATTAGCTTGCTTCTTGTACAAGTATTTTCCACAGTAATTGTTTTGTTCTTTCTGGCCACCTTAAATGTGCAATAGTTTTTATAGGTGAAGGAAAACAAAGTACTTGCAGAAAATGTAGTTAAATTGCTTCTTAAATAAATAAATATACATAGGTAAATAAAGAAATAAATAAATAAAAGCAGCATGAACAAGTAGAGTTTATACAATTGGCAATGAGAAGACCTGAGCTTAAGTTTGGACCTCCACACAGACTGGACCGCTGAGAAATCATCACAATTCACAGCCTGGATTCAGTGGCTCTACAGACCAAGGAAAGCAGTATGTAATACACAGAACATGGAAGATGACCAGTGGCTGGAAGACAAACTCCAGCCTATTTCTTAACTCTGATAATGGACATACTTTTATTTATTTATTTATTTACCTATGTATATTTATATATATTTTTCCCATGGATTAAGACTGACTTGACTTTATGGTTCTGATTTCTATTATACAATAACTTTATGCTACCTTTGAGTTTCTTGCCAATTTGATAGAAGCAGTAAGTCTGTCTTTTTTGCCTGGAGGGGTATGAGTGTTCACTTTGCACATAACAAAACAAAGAGAAGGCACAAAGCACTGTTCAGGACACCAAGAAATAGTTTGTAGTGTAAGTTATATGCTTCAAGGATAGATGAGGCTAGTGGAAACAGCATTCAGTTTCTGAAAGTAAAGCAGGTGCCTAGATTCACAAAAAAAAAAAAAAAAGAGGAAAAAATTAAAAAAAAGAAGGAAATTTGGAACAGCTTTGCATCTTTTTATTTTTCATAAATGAAATACCAGAAGAAATATGCTTGTTTATTTTTAAATGTTTAATTTCTGTGGGCATTATTTAAGTATATATTTCTGTCATTTGGCTATTTTTGTGAAAGCTTGAATAGTCTTGCTAGGATATCTGAACTAGAAAGCCCTCCTATTGTGTCTTGTTGTTTAATATATTTTATTCCCTCAAAGGGAAATAAGCAGAAAAACTTATTTAGGTGCTGATTTTAAAAGAGGGGGAAGAGACCATCTTTCACTGTTTGTTAACACTTCTACAGGCAAGAGTTTTTGGTAATGTTGGCCCAAGATAAGTTTTTTTGTAGTTAAACATAATTTCAGTAAGTGCTTGGACAATTGATGAGCAAGCCATTAAATGCAAAGACACAACCTCTAGACTCAGGAAGCCCCTGACCTGCATTTATGTGAAAACTGGAAAAGGTACTGAGGGTATGATATAGCATTATCTCCTTACCCTGTTGTTCTGCCTGTCCCTGACAGAAATAGCATACTGGCTAAGCAGTGCTTTGGTGTATGGCTGTAATGTGCACTCTTAATGCTCCTTCTTGGATTTGGCCCTACCTGTGTGTGTCTGGGTAACAGAAGACTTTTCTTAATGCTTGGGGCTGTTGGTACGTTTTCAGTTGAAACTCTTTGAGCTCTTGATTCTCCAACCCACACCCTTGGCCTCCATTTAAAATCAAAGTAAAGCAAGGTAGTCAAAGGCAGTTCACAATGTATGTAGATACAAACTGCATTATGAATCAATCCTGTGACAACCCCCTTCCTTAAGTGCTTCTCATACCAAATTCTAACACCAGTGTTTCTTTGCTTTATGATCTAAATTATTTTATTTTTTTGCCTCCAGGGCCCTAGATATGTCTCTGTAAATTAGGTTTTTATCTGTTTCAGATGCTCATGGTATTGCAGAGTTTGAAGTTTTCTATATTAATTGTCTAATGCTTCATATACATAGCATTTCAATGTTTTTTATGCTTTAGTGTGCAGCATTTCTGTGAGGCACATTCCCAAAGACAGTTTCTTGTCCCAGTTTGCCCAGCTGACTGTAAATCTTCCTTTACTGATGAAATGTTGGGCTGCTCTCAGCAGCCCTTAGCTTTCTATCAGTTATTGCATCTTCCCTGAGCTGTTGGGAACTCCCAAATTACGCATTTGTCGCTTCTGTTTCATTTGCAATAGTCATTCATTTCTGCCTTTAATTCCTGTTCCAGATGGCAGTGGGGATTGTGGCAGTCCCAGGCTGTGCTGCAGTACCTGACACTGTAGATCCATCTACTGAAACTTGAGTATCTTCAATCACACTCAAAGATCTTTTTCTGTTACTGGTTGTTTAGGTCACTTAGCAGGCTCTATCAGTGTATTTTCAGTCCTGTTCTCTGATAGAAAGCTAAATCATACAAAAGACAAAGGAGACAGGGTTTTTGTTATCTTTTTGCCATGGGAACATGAAAACTTTTTCATGGTCCACTTCTGGTCTTGCACAAAACATGTAGCTTTGTAGTCAGCAGTGTGTCAGAAGATCCTGTTGCATTGGGAGTTCAGGGCTGTGTGCAGCACGATTGCTGTACTCTGATAAAAGCTGTTCCCTACTCTGACTAGTTTCATTGCAGCTGCTCTCCTCAGCCCTGTGAAGATTGCTGGCTTTGCACCTTGGGCTACCCCAGATTGGCTGGAGGTAAAACATCCTGTACAAGCCTGAGAAGTTTATTTGCTGTATTTTGTGGAACACAATGTGACCACATGGAAGGTAAATGTTCTGTGTGGTACCTGTGAGATCATTTGAGCACATTAAGGTTTTCTGTGCTCTAGAAAATAATCAAAGAGATGTGACTGCTCTTTTATTAAGTGGGGGAAAGTGCCACAGTGCCACAGCTACATCCTGACACATCTTTTCTTCCCATATGCCCTATGCCTCACATGGGCACAGTATTTAGGACCTCAGCTCTAGATCTTTAATCAAACGTTCCCAGGCTATATCTTTTCCCAGCCCTTTACTCAACCCATCTCATTTCCAGCTTTTCACAATTTGGACATAGTTTAATTCTGATTCAGAAATCTCAAAAAGGTTGGTATTTGTGGAGATGAAATAAGAGTTCAACAGGGAGCTCAGTGAACATTTCTAAAAGCAGGACCACTTGCAGAGGTGAGAGACAAAGGCTTTTCTGTCATGGTGCATGGAGGGATACTAGCAGGGAGTAGAGGAAGGGTAATGATTGTCGGTCCCCATCTTCCATACATCTGTTAGGAGCTGGGAAAGGGCTTTGTCTTATCAACATCATCAGAGGATGCATGTGTGCTGCAAGAAATGTGAATATTAGACCAGAATTAAAAATTACAGCAAATCATATACTGAATATGATTTAATGATGACAACAATCAAAAAATGCTACTTCCTTTAATGGATTGCAATAAGAGGAAAGTTGTTTGTGAGAGAGCAGACAGTGCCCATCCCTCTGACAGTGCACATCCCTCTGATTCTCAGTGTTGCTTATAAAAGGAAGACCAAATGTGAGAACATGAACATGGCCTTAGGAAATACAATCCATAATCCAGTGCTTCATTAGAGCAGGTTTATTAGGAATGCTGTATTTATTCTGTCAGCAAAGATTTTTTTTTTTTAAAGGAAAGCTAAGTAACTGTCTATTAGTTGTCATTTGCTTCATTTTGTCTTGTAAGACAGAGATGGACAAAAGTGACTTTTACTTTTTGTATGGAAGCTAGATGTGGTTTAATTTACCTTTTTGGAGAAAATCCCCTGGTTAAAAGCATTTCAGCAACCTGCTGTCAGTGGTGTTCTTGTGGGTTACAGTCTGTATAATGACCCATACTGGACATATGGGTCAGATAGTGAAATTCACTTGCACTCTTGGAGGGATACAATGCCCCATTTTTCCATTTACCACAATAGCAGAAAATTCTGTGATCATTGTCCTGTGGAGAAGTGATAATTAGATAAAGAGAAGCATGCTAATATGCTGTAGTATAAAGGGGTTTTAAATGAGTGCAGATGTATTGCTCCTAACCACTGAACCTGTACTTTATGAAAATCATCACACACTTGATGCAAGGAGCACTTTCCTCATCTCATGCCATCTGTGCATCTGGCAGAATATTACAGGAAACTCATTTGTACGTTCACTTGGGAGTGTATCCTTCCCATTAAGAAAAAAAAAAAAACCCAAGTGATTTTTAGATCATATCTTACAGTGAAAGATACTAGATTTCAAGCAGACCACTGTTGAGATTATTCACTTTTTTCCATTTTATTTTTAGGGCTAGACTCTTGTTGCCAAAATGTAGATGCCAAAATGTAGACACCAAAATGCCAATATACTAACAAGATGGTGTTGTTCACAATATTTTCAACTTCATGGAAGATTTTAACGAAACTTCTGTCCTAAAGTCAGATTTAAATTCCAGACTCAGAGATTTTTACACTGTAGGATGGAGACAACAGCAATCTATCCTCACCATGTTTTTATATTCTTTTCCTGCTGGGCTAGATAAAGTTTTGGCTTGTCCTAGCATAGTACTGCTGTTCTTGTATGAGTGAATGTAGCTTTGCAGGTGTATACCAAGCTCAGTAACATGTCTTTGTACAGTCCTTTAACTCATGCAGCTACTTCCTTTTTCTACATGGAATTTTGTACAAATACAAAAACTTGAGTATATTTCAAAATAGTCACTTTCTCAGCATATCTTCCTGGGTACCATGTAAAATAAAAGTAAACTCTTGTGATAGGCCAAAGAATCAAAAGCAATGCCTGCTCAAGTGAACACAGGTTATCTTCATATTGGGGAATACCAATTTTAATCATCTTCATAATTGTTTTCCTGCGGTTGGAACCTAAGCTTCTTCACTGACTTTCATTTAGGATGAAGCATTCTCTGTTTAAATGTTTCTGTCCCTGTATGGAAGTAGCCTTCACCTCTGTGCAAACATGTTTGGAAAATGTGTGATACTTTGCAGCAGATGCTTAGTGCCTTTCCAAGATAAAATCATCATCAATTAGTAAAAGCAGAAACAACTATCCCATAACCGTTGCAGAGGCACGATATCAGAAGTCTCCAGGATTTCTCTGTCTCTGGGCTGATACGAAACGTGGGCTGACATTGTCTCAATCAACCCATGCAGCATTCATTGGAACTCCTGCACTCTTGCTTGCCTCAGCTATACCCAGTTTTGCAGTACATGGGGCATTACACATGCTGGTGGATTCTGTGCATCACCCCTTTCACCCCTGTGGGCAGTGTTTGACTCTGAGGGTGCTGCTGGGTGGCTGCAGTTGGTGAAGGGAGGAAACTGCTGTCCTGCCTTCCCTCTTTCCATGTATCCATTCTTTCCACCAGAGTAGCCATGGGCACCTCAGCTTGACTCCCTCCTCACTGCCCTGCTGAAGGAACTTGAAGAGATAGTGGCCTTTCAGCTTTTCTTGCTGTAAAGCAGGGAAGGTGGGAGGGAGCAGAGAGAAGGGGTGAGGATGAATGTGGCAGAGAACAGCAGTAAAGTGTATATTTAAGCTTTAACTAATACTGAAAATGTTAGTGCTTTAATTTGTTAATGACAGGATGTCATGAACTCCTTAAACAATCGGTTTGCTTAGATAGATTTCATTACTGAGGGGATATTTAAATTCCAATGAAATCCTGTGAGGGAAGAAAGGGAAGAAAAGCTGGTTTGTTGTTTTTTGTGGGGTTTTTTTGTGGGGTTTTTTTGGGTTTTTTGGGGGTTTTATTTTTATTTTTTTTTTTTTTTTTTTTTGGTTGGTTGAGTTTTTTGGTGTTTTTTTTAACTGAAAAGATACTGCAATCCGAGAGAGAGCAGTTGCTTGCTAGGAAAGATCTTCCCTTTCTGCATTTCCTAGCTCTCTGAACCTTAAAAGTTAAAGAACAAAATCAATTTAATGCACTAGAATGTAAGGAACAATCATATTTCAAGCAACCATAAATTTGTTCAGGTTCTTTCCTCCCTTCCCCTCAAATCTCAATATGGCAGATGAGCAAAATGCTGTAGGTGCTCCACACTTCCTTGACTTAGAGTTTATGTTACATTCTGGCTAGATTGCTGTTAAAAGGTGTGTGCAGTCTTCTAATTTATGGTTAGCAAGTCTGTATCACCTTTGTAATCCCAACTGTCAGGCAATAACAATTCCTATGTAGGTTCAACTGGGAATTATAAATAATTTCTCCTAAGTTTACTGATAATTAGAGACATATCTTAAGGAATGAGAGAAAGCTTATTATAATAATTGTCTGCAGATGTGAAATGAAAAGCATTATAGAAATATATATCTGTAACACTCTTTTAAACCAGAATCTCCCAATGAGGGATGCATGGTGATAAATAAGCCCATACATTTCACAGCTCAGAAATTAGTTTCTTAGACTTCCATCATTCAAGGAAATCACATTCCAATCACTGCTCAACTGACATGAGTTTTCATACTTACAGTAATCTCCTGTATTGACAGTATATCAAAAATAATTCCCTGAAGAATAAGGCTAATTTTATAACCCAGTCAACCCTCACTTTGAAGTCTGGATTGGGATGGTGATGGAAAAATTTTGCAAAGGTTGAAGTACGGAGCCTTAAAGCATTCTTTATTCTTCCAGGGTAATGATGGCAAATCTACCCTCTCTCATTTCAATGTTTTAAATAAGTCCCTAAAGCAGAAATCAGCGGTTTCATGTTGCTGTGCTTGACTCTTTCAGTGCCTTTCCCTTCTAGATTTTGTGCAACTACCATTAGTTCTACATGACATCCTATTTCAAGCTTTTGATTGATCTTACAGAAGTGAAACTGTTAGCAAGGTCTTTCAATCACAGAAGTACATTTCTTTTGCATGCATAACAGGCTCTTGCTAAAGTTGCTTAATGAATTACAACCAGTGTTTGAAGAGAGAAGGTATGCAGGCTTGGGAAGTCCCTGCAATACTGAAAAGCAGGGAATATGCCCTTTTGAAACCAGGACACTGATGGCTGTACCCTTTTCCCACTTGAGAGGGTTCTGCAGCCCCTTCCTGGCTCTCCTGAAGGTGCTGGGTCCTCACCTTCTCCTGCTGTGCTCAGCCCAACTCTGCCCAGCTGTCTCTGTGCTGGCCCTAGCAGTGTGGAACCAGCAGTTTGATACTGTCTGCAGGGGCTGCACTGCTGGGGTGTCCTTGCTGCCTACACTGGGGAGGTGGATCAGAAGAAGTGTTGTGGCCTTTGTGATGATTTTCTTTGTCTCTGCTGGACTGTCCCATTCTGCTCTAACCTCTTCACAAAATATTCAGTTGTTTGGGTTTATGACTTTCCTCTATCAGTGTCCTAGCATTCACTGAGTGGCAGTGTTTTCAGATGTAATACAGAAACAAATAATGTGGTCTTATAAATCATCACCCCTAAATATTGAGTTCAGTTTTTAGTGAAAGTGTAATGACACCGTGAGCTAACTGTGTGTGTTTCAAGTTACTCTCTTTTCCCTTTTCAAGATGGAAATTGTCATTATCTTCATAACTGGCATACCCCTCTCTATATTGCCTCTTACCTGCTTTAACAATGGCTTCTAAGTGCCCATAATTAAAGGTTGCTGTTGTGGATTGCCCTAGGGTCCAAGAAGAAGTATAACAAGTGCCACTCATACACTGGAGTGGGGAGTACTAGTGGACATTGTGTTGCTTTGATTCACTGAACTTCTCACGTTACTGCATTTACCCTTCCAGCTCTGTGTGAGGCTGTGTCTTACTTGGTACTGTAATTCCAATGAGGGAAACAGAGGAACTCAAACAGAAGAACCGCCATACTAACTTTAGGAATAAATAAATAAAATTTAGATTAGTCCACATCATTAGGAGGTCAAAAGGTACCTGCTGTCACTCTCTTGTGACGTTTATGACGCTCAAGATTTGGAGACACACAGATATATACTCAGGGAGAAGCCGACTTCTGTACTGTGGTGCTCTCTGAAACACCCTGAAACCTTAAGCTCTACCAATACAAATAATAATTTTTGTCAAATCTCACTTAAATGCAGACTAGAGTAAGTCCATATGGATAGCAGTGTGGGTTGTGTTCTTTGCTTGGTGTTTCTGTGGTTTCACTGAAGAGCACATTGGCTGTGCAAACCCAAAAGATGCTCTAACTTCACAAAGAAATGTATTCCTAGTTGGGTAAGGAAATCTTAACTCCCATGACTTCCAGTTCAAGTAATAAGGTGAAAAGCAAAAGACTGGCAAGCTGAATGAATGAAGTCACTTGTAGTAAGATGCTGAAGACACTACATCGCCAACTTCTGACAGCAGCTGTTTTACTGGCTGTAACTGAGATTCTGCCATAGAAAATTGATACACAAGCTCTTATTTCCATCTTTTGCCTATCTGTCTATAAGATGGGAATCTAAAATTGAGAGACCTGTGAGTGATTCATGAAAATACTTGATATTTAAATGAGCAACAACAACAACAAAAAATTAGGGAACTCCAGGACTATCTTCAAATTAGCAAAACAACAGCAGTGTCTGGGCAATGCTGCTGGGGACAATTGTACTTCAGATAAACACACTTTTTGGACCACTAGAGGAGAATAAACAAGCCCACAACATGAACATGCTTTACAAAGGAACTGGAAGTGTAGGAAAGAGCAAGTCTCATAATTCTGCTTTTGGGGGCTTAAATTGCCTAGTGAGATTACAAAGTGGTAAACCTCATATTTCTTTTCATTTACGCTGACCATTAAACATTGGGATAATTGTGTGGGCTCCAGAGCTGTATAAAGGCAACAGTTCTCTACTACTCTTTGCAGGAGGTAAAGTATTAGTGTATCTATCCCTGGCAGTGGAGGTTCCTAGAAGGATTAATGTAGCTTTTAAAGAGAATATGTATCACTTTCAGTGAGATTCAGAATCCATGTGTTCAGCCTGAAATGGTTTTATGAGGAGTAAAAATTTAATGCACTTAACTACATAAAATGATATGCACACTGACCACTCTGATTCTGCTTTAGTCTAGTCAAAATCAATTTGCAAAATGATGCTTGAAGCTAGTTTGAATGAATGATGTGATCTCTGGTACTTGAAAAGTATTGCTGAAGCTGTATGAACCCAATCATGACTTATGCTATATTCTTCACAGGCATTATTTTACCTGCATAGGCCTCTGTAGGCTGGTATCCCTGTATGTCACATACCTTAGACTTTAAAGTCTGTACAGAAAAAGGAATGGGGAATAAATGCTCTAAACCCATTCAAAACTCCCTCTAAATCCATCCTCACCTTCCTTACCTGAAAGCACACTGGTCAGTGACAGCTGTACCTGCTCTTCCTTTTCTTCTTGACAAGCCTGTGTTGCACAAGCACAGTGCTTGCTGCAGAGGCTGACAAGGGGAGCAGGGGCAGAGTTGTCCTCGAACAGCTCTCTCGTGCATGGGCCCCCTGCCACTGGCTGCTGAAGTTCCTGGCAGGCACTTTCCTGCCCTGCTGGCCTGAAACCCCCTGAGATGATCTGTTGTTTCAGGTTGTGCAGATGCTGGCAGATGTTTGATGTCATGGCATTGTAACAGTAAATCCTGGGCTTATGTTTCCAATTGCTCTGAGCAGTAGGACAGAAACTGATGGGAGCCCAATTCTAGCCCTTTAGGCTTTGTAGTAACTCTGACACATCACCTTCTGTGTAGGAACAAGTCCACCAAATACAATTATTCTGAGAATGAGACATTTTTAGATGTAAAGAAAAGAAGTAACAGTGGGGAGGAAAAGTGTGAAAGAAGGACAAGGGAGATAAGACTAAGGCAGTGGCTGGCCTAAGAATGTACATAGTTCAGCTGTGGTTTTTCGTAAGATCAGTAAATTCCAAGTAAAAGCATTTCAGACCTTTTTACTATCCTAGTGCCAAGGCAAGTGTTACCTTCTCCTCTCCTCCAAAAGAACAAGTATCACATATAATCTTATCCAGAATAGTGTAAGGAAGCTTTTCCTGCTCTAAGTTAGTGCATTGTTAATACTAAGTTGCAGAACTTAATTGGCAGATCTTACTAATAATTTAAAGGCTGGTATACTGTGCCCGTTGTAGTCAACATTTGCAAAATGGATGGACTTCATAGACTGAATGCTGTGCTCTCAAACTATATTGACTGTTGGAATTAAGAGCAGAAAAGAAAATATTACATGTTCACAGTCAAGAGAAGTGCAACAGGCTTCCCAAATAGTCTTTCAGTAACTGTGATTTTAAAGTCAGATAAGCTTATAGCCCCTGAAGGAGCAGAATCACTCCTAAATCATGGTTGTTTATCTCAAAAACTATTCAAATGGTGTTATGGAGGTTCTCATTGAAAGTCACAAGGATTTCCAGAACTAGCATTCCCACTCTGAACAGAGAAAGGGGACAGAAACAACACTGCCAAACATGAAAATACAGTCTGGAGAATGAACGAATGAATGCATGCATGCATGCATGCAGGATTGATCTGTTTTATTTTTCTTTTGCCCTGTGGATGGCCAAAGTTACAGGCTAGCTTGCAACACTTTGTTCCCAGTGTTGTCAGTTATATCTTTGGTGATTTCTGGTCTTGTGCATAGTAATTTTTTTATCAACTATAAGCTGTCGAACTAATGTGTTGGTACAAAAGAAAAAGGGAGATAGATCATCTTTCTGGGGTTTTTTTGTTGGTTCTTCACAGCTTGTCACAGGAAAAAACCAAGAGTTTGAATATAAACTCTCTATAAAAGTGAGGAAGAAGAGATCATTTCACAGTGGCAGTTCTTAATGATACCCTTAATGATACCCATGATAATGATTCAGGATTTTGGAAACCTTCAAAATCAGTGTTATGTTTTCCCATCACATAACCCATTTTGAGCAACTGAGAATTAAAATATACAGATAAATAAATTATCACATCTAGGAAATTAAATAAAGACTGGATAACATCTCTGGGTCATACTCATGTGGATGTGTTCATGCTGCTCAGCTCCTTCCCAGACAGGCTGTGCTGTTGTTACATGTGGGAAGGGAAACAGTAAACAGATGTTCTCCTTCTGACCCTGTAGACAAGCACAAGGTTAGCTGACATGAGAGCAGAAAAAAGCAGAGTTTCCTAATGGGGTAATTGCATAATGGTATCTTGCTTTGATCAGAAAGGTGTGCTAGGCATTCCTGGCCCTGGAAGCATTGAGTGCCAAATGTTGTTAGATACTAAGTGAATACTCTGTGTGCCATCTGGGACAGGGGCTTTAGGAAAGGGGACACTGAGCTGGTGTAAGCTGCTACCATGGTGTTGCTGAAGTCCTGGGGCAGGTAAAGTTTACACTGGCTGATGATCTGCCTGGGTTCATTATGGTGGAGAGGATGTCTAGGATTTCATTTTCTACGGTACTTTCACCATACCCGTCTCCTTTTC
Organism: Ploceus nigricollis; assembly: GCA_013399945.1. Classification (NCBI taxonomy): domain Eukaryota; kingdom Metazoa; phylum Chordata; class Aves; order Passeriformes; family Ploceidae; genus Ploceus; species Ploceus nigricollis. The sequence continues at coordinate 792,011 of VXBC01009255.1, read as the reverse complement.
CCCTTAAGAGTCCGTCAAAACAAAGCCCATTTTAAAAGAAATGAATGTAGAAAATGTGAAACATAAGGATCTTTTACAAAGTGTCTTTTACAGTGCTGGGTACATAAAACAGGGCAGTGGAAGATAAGCCATTATGTATGTTGAGGAAGCCTAAGAATAAAGATTATAGGCAAACAGTCTACCTTTCTTTACAAGGCCTTGATTTACATCCCTGAAATCTCAAATTTAGCTATTACAATGAAGTCCTGTTGCACACAGAGCTGCCTTTTTATCACCACTTAAAATCTAATTAATCCGTATTGAAGCACAAAGATTTCTGTTGTGTTTTAGGGTGAGGGGTCATAGAGCCCTCTTTGTTCATCCTCAGGCTTGTAATCATCAGGCATTGGGATATAATTTTACCAAGCAAATTGGAAGGTAACAGATCAAATCCTTATCGGAAAGCCTAACTCATGGTTTAGTGAAGTCCTTCGTCCTTTATGTGAAACTTTATATTCATGAAGAACAAAAAAGGGTTTCAGAGCTTGCAAAGGGTTAATAACAAGGGCTTATATTTGGGGCAGCAGAGACCTAAAATCACCACAGCTTCCACCATCACTCAAGGTAGCAGTTGGTACAGAACTGCTGGGGAGACCTTTCTCCTCACGCTTTCAGGACTCTGCTCTTACAATGGCCTTAGTCTATCAACCAGTGATGCAATTAAGTGGCATATTGGTCTCTCTGTTGGGATGGGTCCTGTCCTGTCTCACCACCTATCTACCCCAGTGGAAAAACCTTAACTTGGAACTAAATGAACTGGAGATCTGGACCATGGGACTCTGGCAAGCTTGTGTTGTCCAGGAAGAAGGTGGAATGCAATGCAAGGACTTTGATTCTTTCCTAGCTTTGCCTCCAGAGCTCAGGATTTCTAGGATTTTGATGTTTTTTTCCAATGGATCAGGGCTTTTGGGCCTTTTGCTCTCAGGATTTGGGTTGGACTGTTTGAAAATTGGTGAAAGACAACAGGAACAAAAGAAACGGTTGTTGCTGTTTGGAGGAATGCTCTTCTGGATATCGGGGATTACAGCTATTGTCCCAGTTTCCTGGGTTGCCCATTCCACAGTCCAGGAATTTTGGGATGAGAATATACCAGATATTGTTCCCAGGTGGGATTTTGGGGAAGCATTGTTTGTTGGCTGGCTTGCTGGATTTTGTCTAATATTAGGAGGATCCCTACTTAATTGCACAATCTGTTCCACTGAAGTCCATCCGTCTTCAGTCCATTATGCAGTAGCTGAACAGCAGGATCAGTGTCAGTGCTTGGAAACTGAAACAAGGCCTTAAAATGGGAGGTTTTAAGCAGTACAGCAATACTGCCCTATCTTTTCCAAACCCTAGTGCAAGCCAGAAGCTTGTTCCGGTAGTAATTCAAAGGACTCTTTGTTATCCAGCTGATTTCCTAAATTTTTGTCTGTTTTTGCCATAAACTGGTATTGGAAGATGGTGTGTTTTCTCATCTGTGGAACTGCTTAAAACTGTTTTGCAGCAAAATGCTGAAGGGTTCACAGACTGCACAGAAAAGGTGCTTTTGCTTTCTTAACTGCACTGTAAAATCCTGAAAATGAATATGCATGTTCTCTTACAGCTTGGATTTTAACCAAAATGTAACTGTCCTTTTTTATGTAACCAGTGAAATAAGTCCCAAAGTTTGACTCCTTGTTGCAATTTTCCACTTGACTGATGCAGTGACATATGAACTTAGAGGAGATTTCCGATCCTAAACAGTCTGAATACCTGCATTGCATCAAATGGTTTTTCTGTGTATTTGGAAATAGCAGGTTTCTGAAATTGTAGCAAGCTTTGCAACTGTCTTTTTGTGCATGGGGTGTGAGGTGTGGGTGCTTAGATCCAGCAAGCTGTGTTTTTCCAGTCTGCCACATTAAACTGCCCATAAAAGTTATTCTAAGTGTTTCTGGCACCTGCATACTTTATGCACCAAAAATAGGCTGAGAAATGCTGCTTTAAAAACCAGTGTAGCTCTCTTCCTCTGACACAGGTCTTGAGTCATTATACATCCTATCCAAGGTCCCTTAAGTTCTATTCACTCATGTTTGGAACATGTTGCTGTATATTTGACATTAAACATATGACATTTAACTGGCCACAAAGGAGTCAGTATCATTTGCTCTAAGTGGAAGTGCATCAATGTAATATTAGAACTTAAAAACAAACTGTGAGATGCCAAAATCAGCAAAACTGCTGTAATGCTTTAGCTGATGGAAAAACAAGTATATGCTTTTCTTAAAAAAACAAACCAAAAACTAATGAAAAGTGAGCCCAACTGTGGCCACACCATTCTGCTACTCCTTTACCACACCACATCCCAGTCCCCCAAACACTGCACATGGAACCAGGCAACACAAAGCAGGAGGGAGGGGAGAAGTATTTCATGCTTCATAGAGCATTGTTTTAACTTGTGCTTATGTATGATAGAATATGACAAAGAACTGAGCTGAACAGTGCCTGCAAAAGCCAATGGTTTGGTGCTTCTGTGATTGCAAAAAATGAACTTGGCAAGCAGACACAGCCTACTGTTAGCTGGATTTCTGTCGTCTATACTAGGAAGGATTTTAACTGATACTTGTAACTACTTACCAGGCTGGAAAAATCTCAATTTAGACATAAATGCACCAGAGCTTTGGAGCACGGGACTCTGGCAAATGATGTAGGAACACAGTGTAAAGATTTTTATTCTTTCCTAGAATTCAAGATTTCCATGATTTTAGTAGCTACATAAAATGGACTAGGACTTCTGAACCTTGTGATCTCCAGTCCTAGTTTGGACTGTCTAAAGATGGAGGACACAGTGCAGAAGATAAAAAAAGCTGTTACTGCTTGGAAGAATACTCCAGGTGATCTCTGGAGACCCTGTCCCTTGCTTACACTGTAATCCAGGAGATTGGAATGATGGCATCCCAGAGATTCTGCCCAGATAGGAATTAGGGGATGCACTGTTCAGTGCTCGGTTTGGTGGATTTATTCTAATTCTAGGGGAATCTCTACTCTTCTCCACAATCTGTTTATCACCTGACCATCACTTACAAGAGCAGTATCCAATGGCAGATATAAAAGATGCCCATCTGCATCTGGAAATTGGAAATGGAAGACTTAAAAAAGGGCAGGTATCAGGTTTTCTGACATCTTGCTTGCATTACAGTAAGAGACGAAGACCTGCTGAACAGACAGGTTACTGTTTACAAGAGCAGGGGTGGGATTTTTTCTTACCAAGTAGTTCCTTTAATCACTACTTACTTCCACTTCTAATTACATGAATTGATGAGCTATGGCAATCTAAGCCACCACTGTATTTCTCCCAAGTCTGATCAACGGCAGATTTTGTTTTTTGTGGTATGACTTGGGGGAGTGAGTATAAAATTTTTAATCTCTAGGCCTGCATGGAGACTTGACCATATTTTAAATGGTAGAACTCCTACTGGGGCTGCTTTATGTATTTTTTACAAAAGAATTTTAGTTGAAGTCTGAGTTTGCATCACCAGTTCACCATGCACTACAAAAACCTAATGCAGTTCAACCTTAAATGAAGTTTACTGGGCCTGTATAATTTACAGTAAACTAAATGTTCTTAGACATTATGTAATGTAATGCAAGATTCTCCATCATGAGAGAGAAAGAATATGACCACCTCTATCCCTGCCCAATCTCTCTCTCTAAGGAAAGCCAGTATTTCTGGGCAATAATGAGCTGTTTTCTGGAGGAGACTCAGCCATGTTCACCGCAGGTGCAGTTTTTACTTCATGAATGTAAAGAACTAACTTCAAGTATATGAATTTGTTTCCATATAACTTATCCTTACAGCTGTCAGTGATTGATGTGAGCTTTCTATAAATTGCCATGATTTTACATTGACAAAGCTGTAGCAGCCATCTGTTTCTTCAAAGACCATATAGAGAGATAGAAGAGCGATAAAAGAATTAAATAAAACAGTGGTCTGGAAAAGAGCTTTGTTAAAAAAATGTATTTTCCAATCACTGAAACACATGAAAAGTGCAGAGACAAGTTAATCTATGTAATGTACTTGCATACTCTTACAGACAAAATTAGAACAGAAACACATTCAGCATATAACCTGATAAAATATTTAGTTCAGTCCTGAGCATTTGATATTTAATACAGTATAAACATAGCAATAGTAAAAAGAAAAATAAAATTATTTGTGGTTCTATTACAATTTATGCTAAACTTTGCTCATTTGGCTAAATATTTTTGTACCAGTAATATTTACTTTTTGATATATTCAACTGCACTGACATTGTTACCGGGCAATAGAACTAATTACATTCATTATACCTTGCTGTGCAGGGTAAATTTCACTTCAAGAGTAATATTTATCACTTTACACTGATGGGAGTTTATTTGTATGTAATATTTTAGCTTATTCTATTGAGAGTTTCAAGGGTGACACACTGAATTAGTAAAAAACCCCCAACTCCAAACCCAGAATTGTTAAAAGCTGCCTAAAAAAGCTGTTCAGCTTTACCAATCTGGAAAATGAAGAGCATGAATATGTCTGTCTCTCATTTTTAAAGGAGTTTTGTAAGCTGAAGCCAGTAATACTTAAGTTTTGACTTCACCTTATGCTTACAAATCAGACAATAATACTTTTTTTTTCTGGAAAATTATTCAACATTTGGGAAAAACCAGCTAACTGGACAAGAATTTAGACACCTCTAAGTATTTTTCCCAATAGCATCCTTAATGACAAATACTTTTATGGCCAGAACTGAACTATATTAAACAGAACATAAATAAGACTGCAAATAAATAAAAGAAAAATCATAAAGTAGACCTCTAAACATCATTCTACAAACACCTTATATAATCAAATTGAGAAGTTGAAACTGTCAACCTTCATTTCACCTCTACATTAAATAATTCCAGATTTTTTTTTTATTGACCTTTCAAACATGAATGTTATCTCAAACCCAAGACACAAAAAACAAATGGGGCATTCATAAAGGATGTTCAATCAGTCATCTTGCTCAAAATAGCATGTCTGGCTTTATATTTCAGTGAACTGATGTATTTGTGCATAAGAAAACCTTTGGGTGTTACACAGACCTGTCATTACAGAATTGTCACTTAGTCTAAGACAGCTGCTACCATATTGTGGTTATATTGTTTCCATTTGCTCAGCAAGTAATTATAACATTTCTGAAAGACGACGTTCTTCAAGCAATGCGGCTTGTTGCTTGGGGAAGAAAACTGCAGCCAGTGAATGAAATACATCTGAGTGCAACATACTAAGTAGGAAATTAAATATTTCTGTTCTCTGCAATATCCACCTACTTACACAGTATCCACAAAAGATGACCCCAACTGCTTTACCAAGACAGGACTGCTCGAACACCTACATCCAATGTTCTGAATTTCTAACAGAAGGCATCCAAGTTGCCTTCTGATGAAGCAGCCTGCTAAGAAGAAGCATGCAAGACATATTTGAAACAAGCTGTTCACATCTATTCATTAAACATGTGCACCCCCAACTGCACACAGGGTCACTTGTGTATTTTAAAAATTGTTATTTATTGTACCAAAATTCATGCAGACTTCTAGTATGTTGGTAAGGGTTGGTAGGGGTTGGTAAGGGTTACCAACTTCTAGTTGGTAAGGGTTTACCTTACCAACAGGACTTCTGTTATCTAAGTTAGCATGTCAGAGATTTTTTTTCTGGTATAAATACTTTCATGATGCATCTTCAGATCTGTAAACCTAGCACACTCCTTCATGTATTCCTAGCTGGCAATCAGACAGCTCCCTAGGACAAACAATTAACAGAGAAAAACCCTCTGTTTTAAGAGCACACTGGGTATAACTATTCCAATTTCAATGGTGGTATTATGAATTTGATTCATCCTGTTCAGAAAGCAGCTGCCCCTTTCGGTAGCCTCAAAGTAAGTTTTTAGGGTTACTTGTCTGCCTTGCCTTTCTCACTCTCCCGCAGATGCAATAAACCTTTTAGTGCAGGTTAAAGTACTGTACATTCACAAAACTAAACGCTGAACTCTGTGTCTTCCTACAAAGTATTAAAAAACAAAACCAGAAGAAATTTATTTTCAGAAACAAAATTACATTGTGGATGATGAATCTAATCAGCAGCTGTTGTGAGGCAGCCTGGATGTTTTGGAAAGGAGCTTACGCTTGTGGTTAACTTTAAACTATAAAAGTTACACGCTTGTACAAAAGTATTGCATGGCAGAACAGCCATTTTCACAGTCTGCTCACATGAAAATAGTGAAAAGATAAACAATTATCTGTTGAACATAATTTTTCTCAACACAGTGCAGTTCAACAGGATACATGCTTAGTACTGCCTTTGTTCCTTTGTTCCATCTTTACAAAATAAAAACACAGATGCGATACACACAAACTGTACAAAATCAGCATCAGCATACCAAAATTAATCTACTTTGGTTTTCTGTTTGTTGGGGTTTTTTGTCATTTTTTAAGCTTACAACAATTCAGTTCACTATATTTTACAAATAAACATATCAATAGTGAATGTAAAGTAGAAGATCTTTGAAAGCACATCACTAGAACTACAAAGCTCATCTGAAAAGAGATGAACAAGTGGAAAAAACACTTCAATGAAAATGCATAATTATACATCATCAGCTGGAAGGGCTGGTATACTGATCTTTGCTCTTGTGAAGTATGCTATCTTCTCCCTGAAATTAGAAAACAAAACAAGGGATTTTTTTACCATTTGTGGCATGATTCCAATGTCGTCTGCTGTAGAGTTGCTAATATTAGGGCATAGTTCTTTAAAACACAATTTTGGAAAATACATAGAAAATTTATTTACAACAAATGTGGCATTCTGACACAATTACCTTCTTATGCAAATTTATGTAAAAAGCAGTTCCAATTTTCAAAGAGAAAAAATACCAGTATTTCATTAATAACTGCAATGATAAGACTGAAATATTGTTCCAGTCACTGAATTTTCAATGATGATATTTTCAGCAGGGGGATGAGAAGGTAAAATAAATCATTTTATCCAGACATGGCAAAAGGCCAAGGGGGGAATAGTCATGTCTGGGCAAGACTCAGAGAAGCAGAATTGTCAACCCATTCTCCAGTTGCTTCCCCTGTGCTGTTACCGTTTCTGTCACCTATGAACCGAGACATTACTGAAGCATAACAAGTTTACACAGGGTTGCCTAGCAGCAGACTAGAAAGCAGACGAGAAGTATTGGGGGCTTAAAAATTAAAGCTCAGAAGAGTCATTCTTCTTGAGAGCTTTAAAAATGTCTCACTGTGATTAGTCTGAGGCCACAGCCCTGTAACAAGTCCAACTAGCAGGGCATGCACAATTCAGCCTCCAGAGGTAAGTATTTATCCAGAAGACTAAACCATCTTTTCCACTGGAGAAGCTTGAGCTCCCATGAAAAAACAGTAGCTCAGAGAGCAAAATCAACCTAAATTGGCTTTCTCTTCCTAGTTGTGTGATGACTAGAAAAAAAAGGAAAAATAGAGCCTTTTGATACTCTGAATGGGGTTTTAGGCACTATTACATGTTCTTGTAGATTTAGGCAGCAGTCTGTCTGTGATGACTCTTAAATGACCAGCACTGACCAAAACCCTTTCTCGAGACATGCACAAAAAGTGAAATCTTCAGGATGCTCTGAATTTCAAACTGAAGATAAATAACTCAGCTGTAACACATCTTAGCTGAGGAACCCCTTTCCTTTCTCTCTTGCTTTGATTCTGCATCACTTACAGCTATGGTTTGCAATACATGCTGCCTCATAGGCCCCTACTTGCTTATGGATTTCTCCAACTGCTCACAAAAGAAGGTTAAAAAAAAGAAGAAAGTCACAGCTGAATTAAATTTCCTATAAAGGAATCCAAAATTCAAACTTTAAAAATGTGTGGTAACTGACAAAACAAACCAAAAATAACTTGCAGTACTGTTTCTATGTGCAAGAGCAAGCACTGTATTTTTCAATCAGTAGATGTATATTTATTTTTATATAGAAGTGTGGCCTCCAGGCTGCAAGCACTGCCACTTACTGGCCAGTCTTTTAGCAATTTAGACCAGTGAGAATTATGGTTTAAGATAAATAGTGTTCATTCTGTCTTATGCTAAGCAAGAACACTTCATTAATTGTTTCAAGTAATTGGCTGCTTCACAACCAAAAAGAGAAGGGAAACAAAACAGAGGAGGGATTCAAGATCTTTCTTAAATACTAAGTCTTGAGCAAGGCACAAGTAATGGCTAATGAGTTTCCTGATGAGCTGTATCCTGTCCTACTTCTCCTTGAGTGGCGATTTGTTTCAGGTCCTTGCCATTACTGGAAGAGCTCCCATGACTTAAAGCCCACTGTCAACCTGCTGTGGGTGAGGTGAGCTACAGCAAGAGTCACACACATGCCTGCCTACAGTATATGTCACATGGGGTGTGACACTCCACTCAGCTTCCTCACCACCCTCTGAACTGCCTCACAAGCAGGTCACCGAGGCCTGGCCCTCTGAAACTCCAACTTATAGCCATGTTAGAAATCTGTGATGTTTCTGGCAAGTCAAAGCCATGTGGACTTTTTACTAATACTACAGAGCATGTCTGATTATACCTAGAAACAGTTCATGTTACTTCACTACATAAAAAAGAGCAAAAAAAGCAGAACAGGCCATACCTGAATGACTGCACCTGCAGTGGCACTTTCTGGCTCTGCTCCCGTAGCCGGCACACATCCTTAGAAGCTTTCCTCATCAATTTCTCAGCACTTAAACCTTGTTTCTGCTCTTCTTTTGACTGTTCTGCCTGTATCAAGAAAAACAACTGTATTTGCTGATAATGAACAACTACTTGTTTCAAAGAAGTGAGAGATGCTTCTGTGTCAAAGAAAACACTTGGCAGTGTCAGTACTGTTGGGCTCAATGATATTAAAGGATTTTCCAGCCTAAATGAATCTATGATAATCTCTATGTAAAAGGTCAGCAAGATAAAAGACTGACATCACAAGCCTAAGCCATGGCTGCGAAATAAGCTAATGGGGCTTTTCCTAAAAAAATAAATAGAGCAAATTCTGTGCCATCACAGGTGGCTACTAGGTTTTGTAAATTCTGATATTTCTTACAGCTGTAGTTAGACAATACCTAATGTTGTATGAACACATGTTGTTTCTCCAAGCATCTTTTTAGAACTGCGAGCCACTGATTCTCTTCTCATATAAAATACTTTTATTTCCTGACAAAAGCTCTCAGGAAAGTTGCCTATACCTACTCTAAAGTGACTGATAGAAAAAATAGGGAAGGTGTGCTCTCAAAATACATTTTCAGGTTTTGTTACCATGTTAGCAAGGAACATGAACTTTTGTGCCTTTATTCATGACATAATACCTATTTTGCACGAGACTAACTTCTTCCATTTGCATTGTAGAGGCGTAAAAACCAAGGCAAGTGAACACCAGTGGTAACAAGAGATCAAAGGTCTTTCGTGAGCACTGCTGAGCAGCTACATACCCCACAGTAAGTGACTGAATTTCTGTACCTCAGTATTGCCAGCTCTATTACTTATGTCTTTACTAAGCATCAACAGGATAGCTGCAGCTATGCCATCCACCATTTCAACAAAAAGACTGCTATTAATTGCTGTGCTTTGGCTTTAAAAACTTTATCAAGAGTTTCTGAATATCCAATAATTTGAACAGTAACTCTTTTTAGGTGGGCAGTCACCTGAAATTCTTAGATAAATGACCCCCGTTCATACACAGGTGAGTTCTGTAACAAATGCATTGTCGCTCACATCACATGTGGGGTGCACGGTGTGGACAGAGCTTTTCTAGAATACAGAGGCTGTCAGACAAATGTTATTCATTGTATTTTGAATTTTGTCAGCCATCAAAATTCAATAGAAGCAGTTCACATTCTTAAACAGCTATAAAGTTGTAGAGACTTTAATTTTTGACAAATTAAAATACGTTTGCAAGGCTGAAACAGCAATCTTCAAAGCTAGTTTGTGACTTAGAAGTTCACATCCCAGTTCTGAATTCAACCCAGTAGACTCCTAAACAACAAGACCAACTAATTCAAAAGAGCTAGTCCATACTATGAGTTTCATACAGGGTAGTTATAAGAAAGCTGCTCACAGCAGGATAGTGGTACCCTCTGTCTGTTGAAGCGCACTCTGGTTTCTATATGAAAGTGTTTTACATGAAAGAGAACCACCCTTTCAAAAACTCACTCAAAATCCAGTCAGCTTGTACTGCTGTTAACTTCTTCAGTCTCCAACTCCAAAATAACTATGATTTTTAAATTAATCTATAAATATTGTTTCCTTAATTAGTTAGTGAACATAAATTTGCAATCTATAATTGGTAATGTCTTAATTAATTTTAGGTATGTCATTGGGCATATGTTCTACCAGCTCCCCTAATTAATATTTACCATCAAAGCACTAAACATACAATATTTCAAAATTTTCTAATTTTATTCTTTCCCTAACTATACATGAGATTCTTGTGATTACTGCATTTCAGATTTAAGAGCATAGATGACTTGTTTTCATACTCTGTCTTACCATGTATCCCTTTTTCATTTTTGAATCCATTTATTTTTTCAGGATGCTCTAAGAGAAACCTGGATTTCAGCCCAATGTCTCTAGTAACATGCCTATGAGAAGGTATGTACATGACCAGGTTTATATTTACATTATGTTTTTTGAGTGCTTTATATAAAATACAGAAAATCACACTAATACAAGGGCCAGACATTCAATAAGTCCCAAAATCTGGCACATTTTGTGGTGATGTACCCCTCCACCCTGGCAATAGTACGATCTCAGATTCTTTAAGTGACCTGAAAACACTCATTCATGACACTTACCTACCAAATATAAGTGTCAGATAGGAATCTCTCTATCTGGGCTTAGCTTAAGCTTAAGTTAGTTTAAGATGACAAAGAAAAAACACTATCAAAATTAGAGCTGAAATGCTATTTCCTGTCTTGTTCTTCCATGGGTTTTGTATAGAAAAAACTGAATCCAAAGAAAAACTAACTGTGCTAAACACCAAATCACTAGGACAAAGACATACTTATTGGTATTAATGACATACTTACATATTACCTCAACATAAATGATGTACTACAAAGAAATAAAGAAGATGTTTACAGGAATCTTTTTTGGATATAAACAGCAGTAGTACTTCAGAGGACACTAGGTGTCCGAAAACTTACTTGTATGAGGATTTAAGACTCAAACTTTGAAACACTGTATGATTTCTCACAACATCCAATCTAAACAAGAGAAAATCTAAACAAGAGCTTCTGGTGTGCAGAATTATCTCTGTTTTCTGATCTGCAGGTATTAGTGGGCATTACATGCTTACTGCACTTAGGAAGGTGTGGAAGGAATGAGAGGGAAGGCATGGAGTCTGTGGATCTGGCTTCAAGCAGAGTAACTAACTGCGTGCTAGCAAGCACCCACTGATTTTTAACATCCCCCACATCTGCGGTTTCATTTTTCACTTGAGACTCTCTCAATTTCTCTGGCGTTTCCAGCTGCTGCATTAGTCTGTGCCATTATAATGCCTGCAGGATCTAAGAAATAATCTATGACAATGTTCTCTAGGCTGCTGTGTTTTGCTAACCCAAGGGGAAACACTGACAACACAGTACAGTGCTCTCAGGGTTGTTTTGCTCCGCAGGGGAAGGCTGCAATGATTTTAAGGGTAGAAATATTTCTAGAAACTTTGTAAGGACTCTTCAAAGAGGTGAAGTGACTGTGATCATTGTTCTGACTTTTACCTTGGAAAGGAGGACTTAAATTCTGTGCTACTGCCTGCATATTTTAGGAATGTGTATTATTACCCTTATTCCTCACCAGTGTGTGTAACAGTGTTGATCACTGACACCAGCCGTACAAAATGTGACAAATCTACCTCCTGCCTTGGAAGAGCCAGCTGAAATAAAGCCCAAGTCCAAAGGATTCACAATATGAAATGTTGCAGAGGCATACTCTGTTCTAGAGGGAACAGTTTTAGAATGGGAGTAGTTTTAAATTAAACACTCAGAAAATATAATTTCTATCCTGCATCCAGTTAGACATAAACTATGAAATTCCAAATAAATTTAGCTATGCTTCTTTTCTATAAGTTACTATTTCTATGGGTTAAAACCTGGATCAAATTAATATAATGAATTCACATGGTAAAAACCAATACAGTTACACTAAGTTTAAACACTGCACTATCTTTGCCATTTTTTCCAATGTTTTTCAGAACACTCAGGAATGTTCACCCTAAACTCTGCTAGTGATTTATAGTCATTTTAGTACTCCACTAACTATAACAATAGATGCCAAAAGAGGGACCAGAAGACACAACAGAACATAAATGTAGAATTGAGAGAGCATGCTGGGGAGAAGTTTAATTTCCTAAGGTATCAGTCAAGGACTTCTTGAAATATGTGGTGCCGTTATATGCATTTTTCTACTATGAATTTAGCCAATCCATAAGTTAATAATTTTTTTAACCTAAGCAAACTTGCAGCACTCAATGTTTTATTGAAAACATTTTTACAGTTTCTGAATGTCATGCTGTGTTTGCTTGCATTTAACTTGCCATCTGTTCAATTTTCTACTTCTTGGTGAATACAAGACCATGATTAATTGCCCTCTTCCACCTCTCTTCCACCATGGTAGTATGGACGTCAGTTGTAGCTACTTAGCTGTTCCTTACACAGAAGTTGTTTCCTCCCTTGACCATCCTTGTTGACTCTCTGTAATTTTATCACCCACTTTGAAAAGGGAAACCAAAAATGAACTATGTTTATGGTACAGGCATAATAATATTTGCACCTTAAGGCAATTATATGTTTTGTTCCAAGTATTTTTCTTAGCAATTCCTGTCTTATTTGCTTTTTGACATCTGCTGGTCCTGTGATGTTTTTGTTTATGTTTTGTCTCTTATATGTGGAGTACCTCATTCCTAACACTTCCTAACAAAGAGCTAAGCTTTGTAAATGTAAATATTAGGATCATCCTTTCCTCATCTACACAAGGCTGTTTACTGACATTTAGCTTTGAAAAAACTGAAATAACAAAACCAACAACTATTGCTTACACATGAGGAGGGCCTCTGCACCTTGTTAAAACATTCAGTTTTTACAACTCTGAATAACCTGGTGTATCAAAACAATAGTCTCTAGCAACCATAAAGAGTTAAGGAGCACAGATCCCTCCTGGCTGTCACTCACAACCTCCCCTCATTGATATGGTGTACATTGACTGACTTGGATGGGAAGGGGGCTCCAGAAGGTGTCTACTCCAACCTCCTGTTCACAGTAGATGATGCCAGAGCTGAGTAGTCAGGGTCTTGACCAGTTAGATTTAGAATACCTCCAACTGTGCAGGTTGGGTGGGTTTGTTTTACTTTTTTTACTTGGTTGGGTTTTTAACTCCTCCAACAACCTCTCCAGGGCCCTATTCCAGCTGATGATCTCCATAACGATTTAAAAAACCAAACATCCTCCCAAAAAACATAATAAAAACCCCACAACATCTAACTTACTAATGTATCTTGTTGGAATTTTCCATATTCAACTTCTCATTGTTGCATCTCATCCTTCTATCCTGTTTCTTGTCTTTTAATCATGTGGGAGCATCCCACTACCTTATGGCAGTGCATACATACTTGTACTGTTCAAGAGACCATCACATAGAGAACAGAATTTAGCTTTCCTTTGCCAAAACTAGAACAATTATGTCCCCCATGAAGAAATAAGCCACTGCCTTTTCCCCATGCCCCAACCACTCTAAGTAGTGGCAATTGCTCCTCCTACCTGTTACAAGCACCTTTTGGCTACAAGTTCTGTGCAGACTGCAAAGCGACTGATGCTGAGGGACAGAAAGCACATGCAAATCTGTAAAAGCATGGCTGGGATGTGAGAATTCTAAATTAAGTTTTAAGTAAATGCTATTTTACTACACCAACCATAACTATTACTCCAAATAATAGACTTTCTAATGTGACTTATCAAAGTATTTAGAGGGCACTAGGAAAATGTTACCTCAAATTCTACATTTAGTGTTGCAGTATTGATCAATAAAGAAACAGCTTACATTATGTAATTCAGAGATAGAATTAGTCAAATGTGAGCGTCTGTAAAAACCTTTTAACATCATTGAGCAATTCTTTAAAAAATTCATATCAAAGGTAGGGGCATACTTACTCACACATATGTGAATGCTGCTCATACCTGTTTTTCAGCTTGCTTCAAGAGTTTCTGGAAATGTTCATCTTCTAGCACACACAGAGGAAGATCTGCCTCTCCTCTACCTTTCATTTCCTCAAGCTTTTGTTTGAGGTCCCGCAAGGCCTGGAGCTCGTCGTTCAGACGATTCTGTCTTGTGCGTGACACCTGGAGGTCCAGCTCCAAGTCCAGGGAAGTGCGCACGGGGCACTCTTGCGCAGCTCTTCGCATGATGGGCTGGCAAACAGGCTGAGTCGTTTGGGAAGCAGAACAGTAAAAATTAATACCTAGAGAGGCTGCTGGAGAGTTTGACATACTGCAGTCAGAAAAGCTCAAATATTCTGGGGGCGGGGGGGCAGTGTTTACCAGTCTTTTTTTCTGAAGTAAAAAAATTCACCTATCCTGGAATTTTTCTTTGGTCACTAGCTAAAAAGAAATGCTCCAATCAAGTGCACAATGATATATTTAAGGTTAAAAACAAAAAACCCATTCTGATCCCTGGAATGACACTGCCAGGAGACACAACACTACACGGAATTCCCCACAGATGTTAACTACATTATTTATTTGTAAATATTTGCTTTTTCAAGGCCCAACCAAACACATAATGTTACAAACTGTGTAAACATGAACTTCTTCAGGATATTTCACATTATTCACAGTGACTTCTTGCATAAGTAAGTCAGACAGGAGAAGCCATCTCGGACTATTCAGTATTTCAGACTTTTCTTTCTTATGCAAAATGTATCCAAAACAAGGCTTCCAAAGGACTATTTTTTGAGATACAATTAAGATTAAAATATAACTCTCTAAATTCATGTAAGAATGAATTTCATGCAAGAGAATCTTACTCTCTTGTCCTTCAATCCTTTTGCTACTTGAATACTTTTGGTGGAGCGTCAGTTCTCTTTAAAAGGACATCTAAATCCTTGAAATCTTCACCAAAATTTGCTCAAGATGTATATTGCTGGTGTTGACTTTTGTGCAGCATAGGCCACCTTGTGTCACGTTCTTTAACATAGATCCCTTTGACAGTAACTCCAGTTCAACAAGAAATGCCATGATGCTGAGCATCAGCATCTTCCTGCTGGCTTCAGCCACGACTAAAACAACACAGGCTTTGTTGAAGGGGAGCTGACATTGGACTGAGACCACTATGTTGATATTTCAACATGAAACTACAGGACAGAATTGAGGTACTTGTGTTGCTTTTGCTGAAATACTTGAAATAAAGCATATCCTTGATGTCATTTGGTATTCCCAGTGTTCCCCAACTTAATTTTAAACCACATCCAGGTTTAAACCACAGCACATACCCGTTTAACTCTCAGGCTCCGTCGTTCTGTGGCGTTTCTCACAAAGAGAGACTTCTTGGCTAATGTGGAGCTGTCGCTGTCGCTGCGGTTCAACTGCCAAAATGTACATAACAGACATAGAGCACCTTCATATGCAAATACACCTGCACTGGTAGAACCAGTCAGGGAATCTCAGCCTTTATATACATGTAGGTCATATTTTTAGTATAAAGTTAACAAGTTTGCAACTACAATAAGCATCTACTCTAAAATTATACTCCTACAGCAAGACAACCACTGATCTTACTGAATGAATAGTAAGACTCTTTAGGAATGCAAGGAAGGTAACTATGGTTATTAAGTACTGACAAATCATTGTCTGGTTGCAGATACAAACTATGGATTTCACTTTCCTGGGGCAGGCTTTAAACAAATTTACTACAGGGAAGATAAATTACTGTAGACATGCACCTGTCCAACAAGCAGTATTTTTGTATTGTTGTTAATTGTAACAAGCAAAGGTGTGCCTACAGCGTCCTTCAGAAGCACTTCCTGCTTCTTAAAATTGTGTGCCACAGCTCGGCAGTAGCTTCTTCATAACTTTATTATTAATATAGGTTATTTCATACACATCAGTGCAGAATGCCTGTTAGGTGTATCAGCATCAATAGGTGGTCAGAAGCATCTCTCTGCAGAATATGTATTTCAACTCCTCAGGAAAGGACAAGAAAAGGAATCATTCTGCTAACATTTCAGTAAGCAAAGGCAGGACTCTTAAGTGTGCTTACACAGGGCTGACTGGGAGCTGGGGGTCAGAAATACAACCACTTGCAATACAAAGTACACCTCTTGAGAGACAATCTGTTGTTTCACCATGAGCATAACTGGGAGCTCACTCCTTGATAGAGAGGTGGCCATTGTCACTAATGTTCTTTAGGCACTTTTCAAGGGACATTTTCCAAAGCACCAACAGACTTTGGTTCTGTCCATTAGGCCTCAAAGATCTCTGTTTTCTGTAACATCAGAGGTGCTCTCTTAAAGCCAGGCCATCTCTTCTGATTAGAGAGCCGCTGGCACTTCACCAGAGTGTATCCAACAGGCACTTTCCCCTCGTACAGCAGCATAATGCAAGGAAGGCTGGATATGCCCATGATACAAGCTGGGGACTGGGCCTGGGGATACCCCAGCTCTTCAGCCCTCTTTATGAACTTGGATGCAGCTACAGTGCCCACTCTGGAGCCCCCAGCAGTGGGCAACAAGTGTTTCTGACACTGCAAAAGATATATCTGCAAACATGTTCTTTTCACAGGGTACTTTGCTTCCAGGCAATACCACACACAATGAGAAACAGAAGGGATTATTCAACGTAAGTTTTTTTTTTTATTCTGGCTATTGGCAGCAGATATGTAGCAGTGTTCAAAGTTACGAAAGTCCAATGCTTTTCCAGATGCAAAAACTTCCGAAGTTTACACTACCTAAACTACTAAAACAACTAGTTTAACTTCGTGTTGAAGACCTACATAGGCGGCAGGCTAAGGTGATTTTTTTTTTGCCAATACTACCAATTTCCATTTAGGAATTAAATTCCAGCACAGGAACTAAGATGACGGCTAGCTTCTGAATTCAGTCAATAATGTATCCAAAGTATGTAAAGATTGTTAGAAAACAATCTGCTATATTTCATTCTGGAGGGTATAGGGAATAGTTATTTAAGTACGTAGGTATGGACTAAAGATTTTTTTTTTAGGCCAATGAGAATCACAGAGAAGTGATGAACATTAGTGTTCCCAAATGATTAACGCAAATGCCTCTAACTGAACTGGGGAATTAAAGCATAAGTACTTGTATGTATCCATACTTGTATGAATAACCTGTAGAAACTAAAGATAAAAATAAACTGCCTTTTCTAGGGTATCTGTGATTAAAATCTATAGAGCTGGTAGTCCACACTTAAATCTTTAAACACATGATTTTCATAGTCAGTTTAGCAGCAGCAAGACTTACAATTTAAATCTTATTTTCTTTTTCCATGCTACCATAGATCTAGAGAGACTGGAGAACTTAGCTGCCAAAGCCATGTTTAAAACCCAGCCCCGAGGCAGCGCTTGCACATCTTTCAAAGATGCAATTACAGCAGGATTTGGGCTGCCTAGGTTTAAAACCAGTTGAGATACAAAGCAAGATTTAAAATTGATGACTGAGCTCTTTCCACACTGTTACCCTTAAATGGTTGCATTATTAAAATATGGTAATGCAATGGCATTTTACAGTGAATTCTATTTCATGTCGTAACAAATTGTTTTGCTGCGAGAGTGCTGGAGTTGCTGACGTGCAGGGAAACACTTTTTGCAGAGAGCCAGCACAGGCATCTGTGTTATTTCTCTCCAATAGGATGTATTTTTGCCATAGCAGAGGTGTTTTGCAAGAGTATGCAACTCTGCTGAAAGTGAATTCTACTATACATCAGCTCAGATAGGGAAGGACTCTGGAGAAAGCACAGGCTCTTGCAAGGAAAATCAGTACATGACTCAGTGTCATTAATGCTTCATTCCCAAGAAGTTAAATGACTCTTTGGTTAATAGCTCTTCATTCCAAGCGTCTTTCCTCTTACCCTGCAGATGTATTGGTTCCGCTCGCCTGGAGAGAAGGTTTGGGAGCGCACTATCATGCTGTTCCTGACAAAGGGACGCTGTCTGGAGCTCCAGCTGGCTCTGTCCTTGGGTCGGACTGCTGTGTTCTCATTAACCGATTCCTCAGTGTTAGTCTCCTTATCAACCTATGAAAAGGAATTTAATGGATAAGACTTACTATAACCAGATACATGCCCCCACATAGTTTCTGTGCCTTCAGACTTCACAAGCATTCTCATTACCTTGTGGTGAATGGAAAAAGACTAGTGGCAAAAAGCACCGTGCATTTACAGAGAAGCTATCCTAAGTAAAGAAATTCAAAATTCCCAAGAGGCTTAAGAGTGTGGATAGGCTTTGAAAGTATTCTTTGTAGCCAGTAAAGCCGAAGCTTTTGCAGAAAGGCCTTTGCTACTTGGCAGATAGCTTGATGCAAACACAGTGCAAGTAATGTTTTGCTTTGCCATTTGCAGACATTATAATCATTGCACATGTATATTTACTTTGTTTGGTATTTGCAGAAGAGCAAGGTTCTGCCATGCCAGAGATGGTGCCTGTGCACACTGAAAGGGGGCAGTTAGGAAAGTTACACTGCCCAGGTCCTTCCAGACATACTGCCATACATCCCCAAGCCTCAGCAGCAGGGCTGTTTTATGCAATCTCCAGAGCTTCACCAGCCTTGTGAACCCAGGGAAAAAACACTGCTGGCTGCTGTCCCTCAGCACAGCCTGCTGCCTACTAGAATTGTCTCACATGTGCCAGAGGGAGCCTCAAGTGGCCCCATCCCCATGGGTGGCACAGCCTGTGCTTACTTCCATGCTGCAATCATCCTGGCTGCTGGGCTAGACCAAGCTCTGCAGCAGCTGGAACATTCAATGTTACTGATGTGCAATGGGGCTTTCTCTTCAACTTGGGTAATTTAATGAGGTTCATGGTTTTAACAGTGCAGGTGATAAATACAGTCACCTAAATAGCACAACAGCAACCCCAAGAGCATGAGGCATACAGAGATCTATGCTGTATCTGGCTCTGCAGTGGAGACTGCTGTCTTTCACTCATTGTCTGGGTCCACCCAGCCCAGATTTAGCAAAGCACTTGTGTGCATGTCTAACCTTCACATGTCATCCTTGCCATTTCCCCTTGCTGAGTTAGGGCTTTGATCTATATTTACTTGCTACCCAGCAGACTGTCAGTCCTTTTAATACCACAGCCTTAGCTCATTTGGCATCTTGCCACATTAATTGGAAGTTAATTACAGTTTCCAGCAAGTCCACTGAGATGTTAAACTTTTGTATTGTCACAAAGTTGAAGGAACGAGATGTCACTCTTCGTCTTTTTACTTCTGCTATTTATAGAACTTGTGGGTTTAAAACATGCAACAGTGTTTTTATTAAGATGCAGAAAGATTCTAAAAATTATATTTCTAAGAGTGCGCTACCACATCAGGGATATGTTTACTAAACATCTGCTAAAAGTGCTTTCAGGAAAGCGGAATATAATTTAAAAAACAACAGTTACCAAGAGCATGGAATTAGAATTTGCTTTATGCAGTGTGTGGGTACAACAGTACCCTCAATTGTTCAAAAGTATGCACAGTTTTAATACACATTTTTGAATTTTCTGTTCATTAATCTTTTGTCCTTTTTTCTGCTAGGACAGTTCTTGTATTTCATGCCCAAAAATTAGGGGGAAAATAAGGAAATCCCTGCATTGGCTTAAAGATCTTGACCCTTATCATGTGTTTTTCCCTGTTTAGCAGATGAATCAGAAAAAAAGAAAAGGAAACAATTAAACAGATGTGCAGAAATATTTTAAATATGCACAAGCTGAAGCTACTGAACTACTCTTGTATTTTGAATGTCCTCCATACGCAACAAAAAAAGTGAAGATAGAGAGTCTTGGTTAATTGTCCTGGACTTAGAAGTCCTGCTTAGCATGTCTGTCCAATGTCCTCTTCATAGTTCAGAAGTGACCACACCAATTTTGTTACACGCACATACTGACAAGTGCTACAGCAAGGGCCACATCAAATTGTAAATGCATAGGTGCAGCAGACTTCTATATTAATTGCTCAGAAATAGATTTTCTGACATAGTAAGATATTGCAGGAATGTGAATTTTAAGATATTCACCAGTGTCAGAACTACAGCAGCTTGCTGGCTTTCCTGGGCCTCAGCACTGTTCTCTTTGTTCTTGTCTTCATCTTCATTCATTTCTGGTGCGTCCATGAGTAACCCCATGCCATCATTACAGTCGCCTTCTACTTCCAGCTTAATGCCATCTTCCTCTTCATCCACAATTTCATCAGAGGCCTCTGCGAGTATCTCTAGCCTGTATGAACAGAAGTAGCCCAGGCTTATTATGAAACTGAAAAAGCTCACCAGAGAAAGATACCAGAAAGCCCAGACCTGCACTAATGTGTTAGGCATGCATTTTCCTGACAGGGAAAACAACTATCATCCAAATGCTTCCACTAAGTTCATGTGAAGGCCCATTTCATTGCTGCCTCCAGCAAAACCCAGCACTACTACAGTTCACCCTCAAGGTCATTATGACAGCACTGCACTATATTCAATAGCTGTAATGTTGATAATGTTGAAGGACTTTCATTATAAGTTCATAAAACAAAAAGCCACTCCCCCCTTTCCTCCAGTAAAGCATGTATTTTCTTCAACACTGCAGCTAAGAAATTGCACAGTAACAGAACTCAAATAGTAATTTAGCAAGAAATCTGTTTCTTGGGAAAGCTCACAGTTTCTTCAAAAACAAGACCATCAATGGAAGCACACCCACACTGACTTTGTCAGACAGCAGCTCTCTTTTCAAATCTAACTGCTTGCCTGTTAGAGTTAATGCAACTATAATATTTGATACTTTGCTACACTTCCAGAGGCTTCACAACCCAGGTGGTTTCACAGGAAGATGTACACGGACTGGAGGAGCATTGGTAATAGGAGTTCATAGAGCAGCCAAGAGACTGTAAACCTACAAGAATGTGAATAAATTGACCATACAAGAGAACAAGACTTTACCCCAATTCCAGTGGTGGTGAGGCACTGGAACAGGTTGTCCAGAGAAGCCACAGATGTCCTGTCCTTGGAAATTTTCAAGGCCAGGTTGGATGGGGTGTTGACCAGCCTGGTCTAGTGGAAGGCGTCCCTGCCCATGGCAGCAGTATTAGACTGGATGATCTTTAAAGACCCCTTCCAACCCATACCATTCTATGAATCTATGATCTCCAAAAGTACAGCCCTTTTATTTGTCTAAGAAGAGGAAGAATGAGCTGAGTCATTCAGGCATGAACAGTGAGGGAAGAAAAGTGTCTTTACCAGTCTTCCTCAAAGGCCCTTTGCCCTTGTTCCTTATCCTCATCTTCAGCCAGCTCTTGTTCTACTGCTTCCAGCTCAGCAGATGTCCTCTCCAGCAGAGCTGACACAGCATCCTGCTCACAAGGAAAAAGATGAAACCAGAGTTGAATGATACATAACTGGTAGGAAAATGACAACTCTTGCAAGCGCTGCATTACCCTACTGCTCCCTGATTTCAGCAGACACAATGACCCCCAGATCAATTGGTTTTAAAATGACAGTGTAATCAAATATACTCCTGCCATCCTTCAATGTATTTTCTCATCTTCCTCTCATACTTGTAATGTTCTTAGGTGAAAAAGGGTGCTTTTCAAAGTTACATTTTCTATGCAGTTCTCTTAAGAAGGGATTAAAGCAGAAAAGCTTATTTAACCAGAAGAGTTAGTATGTTTTGCATAAACAGCATGCTCAATGCAATGGTTTTGAGTATGCAGATTCAAATAGTTAATAAATAGCAATTTTTAATGTATGCATATGAAAATAAATGACATGCTTAAGGAAGCTCTTCAATAACATTCTTTCTAAAAAGAAACAGCTGAAGGGTAAAATTGGAAGTGAAATCTTGTATCCAGTAAAAAGCATCTGCCATATCCCCACTCCAGTCTGAGACCCCATACAGGCCCTACTCACACAAAGTCATTCTAGACAAAAGTGCCTGCAAAACAGGGCCTTGGACCTTCAGGGGATGGCAGTTCACACATTCAAATAACTACAATGCCATGACACAATTGGAGTCTCTGGTTTTTTTCTTGCTATCACAGTAATAGCCAACTCATCACTCACCAAGTCCAGTGAGTCCAATGACTGTGATTGCTTGCTTAACAGAAACATGTATTCATCATTTTGTTCCTTGGGCTTTTTGCCAGCACTCTGCTTGCAAGGCAACAGGTTGTACCACAGAGTACAGGTCTCATCAGAAAGTGATAAATCTGCCAGGCTGATCTGAGTCCCAGCCTGTACAAAATAAGAAAAGGGGAAAAAATAATTTAAATTTGTTCTGTTTCCTACAAAACATTCTACTGTACTCATCATGAAAACAGGCAGCAAAGATTTGACATGAACCTTAATTCCCTTTCTAACTGTACAGTTTTCTATTTCCCTCCAGTTCCAGTTGAAATGGACAAATAGAAGTACATGGAAATGTCCTTCATATTGTCCATCCTGCCATCTCTTATTTCAGTCTGTAGAAATGTCTCCCCACACACACACCCCACACCATACCACAGTATTGCACACACCTGCTCTAGAGCATTCAGTAATGAAAACCTGTGCAGCACCAGCTTGTGGGGCAGCAAGCGTCACATGATTTTTTAGCTGTCCCACCACAAAAATCATGCATATGGCAAATAATGGATGACCTTGCTTGCTCTAACCAGGAAAGAAGGAGATGAAAAGCCAGTAAAGGAGATTAAGAAACCCTTTCATTTGGTCAAGCGCTGGCATCCACTGAGTTGGTACTCTGGGAAAACTTCTGAAGTACTCATGTTTGGGCTGTGCCTTGGAGATTAAAATCCTCTGTTCTTTGGCAAAGCATATTATCTCCACAGCTACTGGGCTGCACACATAGCTCTTGCCAAGACTCTTGACAACAAGTCATGTTGTCCAGGGCATTCTGCTGGGGATGGTACTCCCAACTCTTTCGTTTGATCTTTGGAATAACTCTTGCTTTCATTGGGTTTTTTTTGTTATTGTTGAGTCCTTGCTTCACCTTTGTATCCTGCCTGAGATTGTGTTTTTGTTCTGTTGCCCTTCCCTTTCCTCAGGTGAAAACTCTTAAATACTGAAAAGGGCTAATACGTTCCCCAGGAATTAAGTTAACTTCTACATTCTGAAAGTGAGGCTGTTTCACCGTAGTCAGAGCCGATGAACCCCAGCAGATTCCAGCATCTCTTCAGAGTGTGGCAACTGAAAAAAATCTCAATGTGCTACTAAAATCCCTGTAATGGTGAAAAACTAGACTTGAGTTGTACCAGACCATGCAAAAGCAATTTGAGAGTAAATGAAGCATCACTGATTCAGTGATGACTACGATTAACAACAACATTTAAAGTGACAGCTTCCAATGGGCTGATCTATAACTGTCATGCTTTTTTATTTCAACAGATCATAAAGACCAAGAAGGTGTCCATCATATAATCTAAAATAACGTCCAAAATGTAATTTAGTTTGTTCTTTGTGACAAGTAGTGATAATGAGGGTTTGCTCCCTGGATTTTTTACTGTGGCTCTTCTTCAGTTTTTACTTTAAAACCTAGCATTAAAGTAATGTTGCATTGAAGTTTATAGGGGTTTTATGTATAAAATGGCAAAGATGGAATATCAATCTCTAATAAAAGGGTTAAAGTATTATTAGAATTATCAAAACAGCTTCCATCCAGGATTAGATTCTGTACCAGGAGTTTCAGAGAAAGGCAGTATTCTAGGTACTATAGCAACAACTAAGTTATGCTTCAGACTTTTTCTCCAAGTGCTGTGGAATTTTAGCAGCCTTGACCGTCAAAGTAAGAGAGGACGCTATAAACAAATGCATGCACAAAAAAGCACAGAAATAAAACCTCATACCAAGCATTCTTCCCGACGACTTCTACTGACAGCACAAACATCTACTCTCAGTATCTTCTGTAGCAGTGCTACTTGAGAAATGGCTACTCTGAATATCTCGTTGAATAAAATGGTTTCCAGGGCAGGATGAACTTTAGTGCGGAACAGACAGCTGATATCAGTGGAGGATGGAAGGACTGCTACTCTGATATACCTGCCAGAAACAAAACAAAACCTTTACCTCTGTTTAAACTGGCACTTGCTGGTGATGCATGAGAGAAGTTCACCACATCAACTTAAGGACTCCATAGCAAAAAACTGGAACAGTAACTTATCAGTGGAATGGAAAAGAGGTGACAAAGATGAGTGAGGAACTCCTCTTGTCCCTTGCAGAAACATTTCCCAAGAAGGAATTTTTGTGCCTAGTAAGATGGTAGTAGCAAGAGAGGCAGCAGTTTCTGACTCTATCCAAGTTTAGTACTGTAAACAATGAAGATCATGTCACAGGTGGAAGGAAACATGTCCTTAATGTTAATTTTAAAAAATGAGAAAACTGGGGTGGATGTAAAAATTGAATTCTTAGAATAATGCAAGCAGCACTGAAAAGCAGTGATGTCTTTTAATCTTTTAAGGAAACAAATCAAACAAAATTTCCAAAGAAAGCAGGAAACTAAGGAAAGCAAGGAAGAAAATAGCTAGGGCCATAGCTGCTTAAGATCAATTCATAACATATTAAGTGAAACTTGGAAGAATGCATCTTGCAAACCTAAATTGAAGGACAGAGAGTAACTTGAAATTGTTACAAGACTGCCTTCATTTCATACAACCAGTAGGAATGGATATTATGTGGATAAAAGTTGTACTAGCTAACTTGCAGGTCTCACTTTAGCAGCAGCTTGACACAGTAAAGACATTTTTAATGCAATTTGTATGTGCTATTTACCTATTGCACAGTTTCTCATACACACAAATGAGCATAGTAATAGTTTTGCATCTTTTCTGTGCCTATATGTTAGTCTGTTTCTGGTACTGGCTTTAAATATAAATGGCATTGACTGGAGAATAGAACACAATGAAGCTGGCTAAAGCAAGAAGAAAGAGTGGGTCAATGTAAATAATTCTGAAAAATACTTTGCTCTCAAAATTTATAGTACTACTACTATATTTTCTAACTTCATGTATAGTTTTGTTAATTTTATTAAAACCTGAATTTTACATTAGTTAAATCTAAACAGATTAGGTCTGTAAGAAACACAATTACTTTACTTGAATTTGGGCACAGACTTTATTTCCCAGTTATGCCAAACTTCTTGGAATAAAGAGCAAAATCTAGGTTGTTTGGTTCGCATGTATAGCATGGATAGCAGCTATCCAGCATTTTGACATGCCAATACTGAGGTGAAGTGGTATCATATTGTAACTCCAGTAATGCTGCTGCTGTATTCATATAACTGTAGGTGAGCAATTGGCAGTCTACTGAAAACAGCCATTTTAATAGACTAAGCAATTAAAAAGATTTATAAAAATGTAGGAATAGAAGATAAAGTGTATCAAAAGTATGTTTAAAAGGTGGTGCATTGGAACTTTCTTTTAATAAATGTTTGCCAATTTATTGGCATCAGGCTAAATGAAGGGTAAACAAAGAAGTGAAAGAAAATGTTCTCTCACTTTGTTGTACAGGAGTGGTTACTTTCATTTTAATTAATAAACTTAAAGAGCCAGTTGATGAATCAGATTTTACTGTGACAAACCTATGACTTCTCAACTGATGAAGAAGTGACCCTGACACATTAACTCTTAACTGTGCTCTACCTAGGCTACAAGTGAGCAGTTTTTACAGTATCAGTAACACCTCAAATCTATTCTTCCATGTGTAAAGGTTCAGTAAAGTACTAGTTTATTCAACTGATGTTCTAGGAAATGCAGCTATAATGTAGCAACTTTTTCCAGACCCAATATTTATTATTGTATGTATCTGTACAGATTATTCATACATGCACACAAGTGTAAGTGACAGAAAAAATGCTATTTGCAGTGTTCTGCCTTTATCCTGCCCCTTTTTCCTCCTTGTTTTGTGTAGCTTTAATTTCATCAAATCTCTTTTAGCAGCAGCAGGTCAGGACTTCTTGACTATTAATTATAACTTCACACTTTAATTAATAAAAAGATGCCTGCTCTGATGTAGCTTTATGTAACTGATCATCTTTTTGCCGTTCTACATTATCTACTTTTCCTCTCATCTGTGTCAATTTCTTCTTCTATAGTTTTTCTGTTTTCTTGTGCTAAATGTTAGTGGACTTGGAAGGACAGCAGAGAAAGACTAGTTCAGAGAAGGAAGGATAGTAGTAGAACAATTTCTTATTAACAAAAAACAAACAGAAAAATCCAGCAAGCACCCAGGCCTCTATCCTTAATGCATCCTTTCCATATCCAGTGGCTTCCTATTTATCTGCCAATCACATTTAAGGCAATGGGATACAAAGGGAAAAGAACCAGCAAGAAAACCAAATTTTTCAAGGAATGATTATATCCTACTCCAATCTTATTAAGCTTTTCAACAGGTTAAGGCAGTCTTACAGTCTGTCACAAAAAACTTGCTCAAGTGTCCCCAAGGCAACCTGTACTTATTTATACAGATGAGAATTTTGGATTAGAAACTCAGTGGTAACATATTCAGGCTTTTCTGTTCATTTTCTACATATGATTTAAACTGTAATTTACTTTTAGACTTTCATGTTGGTCCAATTTGGCTCAAGAACCAATTCTTAACAGACCCCCAAGCTCTAGTTGTTAGGGATGGTGTATCTCAATGTGACTGTGCTTGTCCACTTGCAATTTATTAAATTACCCCTTTCCTTTAAAAGCTCACTTAAAAGACAAATACTGCTTTAAATACTATTTTACATCAAAAAGACACATAAATGTAAAAAGACAACATTCTGAGCTGAAAGGATGCCAAAGTATCAAAAGTATGGTTTTAGTAACTACAGCATAGCTGTTTTGCACTCACAAAGCTGGAATGTTTCGAAGCAGTAGATAAAACACCATTTTAAAATCCTTTTTATTCCAGTTTAGTGGAATGTGCAAATTTCCTGATAACATCTTATTCTTGCAGCATTGCTGGAATATGCAAATACTAAATACTACATATTACATAAATACTACAATGCTAAATACTACGACGGTTTGAAAAGTTTTGTATATATTTCAGTGCTTTTAAGCCACAAATCAACTGATTCCTTTAGAGAATTTTTAGAATTTATTATTATACTCTTGTATTTCAACACTACTTCTCAGTGATTGTTTGACTTACACCTTAGAGCCAAGGAGGACAGGAAACGCTGGAAGGTTTCTAAGCTGTACTATGATTATCACAAAACTTGAATTGCTGTGGTCATATCTGTTAAAGAAAGGACAACACAAGGGAAGTTTACTATTCACATTTATGGATCAACAGAAATATTCCCTTTGCTGGTCACTCACCTGAGTCCTATTTGTACCTGAGCAGCCTCTAGAGTTGTTGCATCATCTTCACTATATACAGTGTCCTCAGCTTCATTTGGTCTAGGAAAACCAGGCAAATACTCAAATTTTGGAAAATTGTAGTTAGCTTTCAGCAATTATTAAGATACGCATACACAGAAGATATATCCATTCTCCTAAACATGCTGATTTAATTACAGCATGCACTCCAAATAAGAATTTCAGAGCCTACACAACAGCAGTGCTTGTTTCAGGGACAATTGCTGCTGGAATAGTTTAACAACTGCAGCAATGATTCGGAAAGGCCTGAGGCTGATTACTGAAGATTACAGGCAATACTATATAAACTAGTATGAAGAATCCTATAGAAGTTGTCTAGTCAAAAAATAACAGTAAATATGTTTCTTATATCCTGATCACTGCAGTGAACATTAAGCCTCAACCTGGATTCTTTTAATACCAACATTCCAACAGAGTTTTTTCATGTCTTTTCTATAACCTCTTTTTAAAAATAAAAACACTCCAAAAAATTGCTATGCAATCTGAAAAATACTGCTGCAGGTACTGTGTAACTGATCATAGATACATTTAAATTTTTGGTGGAAGGACTTGCATGACTTCTCAAACCTACTGTTTCACAGAAGCTTCATATACACCACTATCTCCAGCTACAGACTCATCAGACACAGCAGCAGATACACAAGCTGTTTTCTCCTCAAGCAGATGACCACCTGTTCTTCTTGGTAAATTACCACCTACAGAAAGGAAAAAGAATGAAAACTAGTCCAAGAGATTAATAGTCAGAGAGATGAGCATAGCTTAGAAAGTTGTCACGTTGAAAGCAGTGACCCTTAGCTGAGCATCACAGAGTAGTTTTGTTCCGTATCATTAAACATTCTGAGACTGTACTGCTGTTGCTACATATTCTGGCTACAGATATAACCAGACTGATGAACTTGAAAATGTACTATTATTTCTTCCCAGAGACACAGACTCCTATGATCACCCTTATGCATTGAGCTAGTTATTATCCTTCATTATCAGCCCTCATTTTCCTGATCTTTAAACCAGCATTTGCCATGTTCACATTCAACACTGTGGTAACACTGCAGCTACATGCCAAGTGTTTGCCTACTGTTTATTAAATATTCAAAATCAGACAGACATCCTCTCCCCAGTGATATAACTGCTAGAAATAAAATCCTCTCTGGTTTACTATCATCAAAAACTTTCTATGCTACAGGCTTTCAATGACTACTTAGCTTTAATCTTCAACTTGCATTCATATGCGAGTGTCATGCCATGAAGCCACATTCTGCAGCACAGCAAAGCTAAGGGCCTATGCAGTCCTTTTATCTGCCAAGGGGAGAGGATTTTGGTATGCATTATCATCCCCATCTGAATCATGACTTTACATCCTGTTAAGATGTTAAAATTTGAGGCTCTAGATTAGATGATTGATTGCTGCATTTGCGCTTTTATTTATGGCAGTAGGAATGCTTTTTCCTTGATGATGAAGTGCTCTTTCCCTTCCCCCTCACCATGTGAGGGGTGAAGGTGATGACATGATTTATTGATTACCCTTAGGAATTACCACGGCAGCCTGAATTGACTTTGACAATGACAGAGACTGACTGTGGAAGAACTACACGATATTCCAACTTGGTTTCTGACAACAGGGACATGTGCAGAAGAGCAAATATCTCTATGGTTCACCTGTACAGAAAAGTCAGAGACAGCCAGAGAAGCAGATGAACACTGCATCTAGAGAGCCAGTGCAGATTACATGACAATAGGAGCTGTACTACCTTTGAGTCTTTGTCTATGCCCAAGTTAAGATTCAGCAGTATTCAGATCTGTAGTCCTGTAAAAACCTAAGCATGTGGGCTGAAATTTTCAA
Organism: Ploceus nigricollis; assembly: GCA_013399945.1. Taxonomy (NCBI): domain Eukaryota; kingdom Metazoa; phylum Chordata; class Aves; order Passeriformes; family Ploceidae; genus Ploceus; species Ploceus nigricollis. Next base: position 762,545 of record VXBC01009255.1, on the reverse strand, counting down.
TGCAGGTTTAGTGCCTCTGGCTGAGTTTGTTCAAGCCTTCCCATTCAGCATCACAGCAGTTTCAAGGATGAAACTGGAGTAGAAACACTGAGCAAACCCCAGATCTGTGTCTCACTGTTAATTACTGAAGTCTCACCATGATGCCATTTTACTGTGGAAACCAGGGGTATTGAAGTGTAATTAGTTAATACCTGGCTATTCAAAATTCAAATACTTGTTTTGGCAGCCTTAGTAGAAGTTTAAATACAAATTGTATTATGCATATGGTGCTACATGAGGAAGTATCAGTATGATAAATCACAGAATGAATTTACATTTTAAAACCATAACTACTTATATAGACTTAAAAGGCAAGCTGACAATATCCAGAATAAGAGGTCCTCAAAAAGTGAAAAAATGTTAGAGAACCATACAATGCCTTCAAAAATAATGATCTATAGAAATAATTAAAAAAAAAAAAAAACTGATTTCACATAGCCCAAAGTGTTCCCAAATTCCAAGCCATTTTGAATTCGGTTCTCCAACTATATGAGCTGCAGACAGATTGCAAAGACAGACTGAAAATTGTTGTTAATTTGGAAAGGATATGCTGCTGAAATACAGGCAGGAAAATTAATTATTGTTTCAATCTTTTATAATATGGCTCTAAAATAAAATAACTACTGTGCTACACTATCCTGAAAAGACAAAGGACAAAAAGACCCCCTCCCCCCACATTCCCTTTCCATGCTTTTTCAACTTTGCATTTTACAGGTTCAGACCATTAGGACATCAGTCAATTTCTTGTTTTCTTTCTGCACAGTGAAAGAGAGTGGAGCCTCCCAGCTTGTGCTAAGCACACCATACCTTTCTCTTCTGGTGCCACATTGCTCTGGCCAACATTGAAATTACCAGAGTACTGCAGTAAGCTAATCTAATTAGACAACAGATGTTACAACAGTTCCTTGAGAGAATTAAAAAAATAAAAGCAAATTTCTCATTAAAATATATAACTGTATGAATACGACAAGGTACTTTTATTAAAAATTGGAAAACTCCAAGTGTAAGGGTTCAAACTTGGTAACAAATCTGGACAATGCTCAAGAGCTAGGCCATGTTTATTCTCTAAAACACCAAACTCCTTAGTTAGCTGCTTCCCTACCAGCTCAGAAATACAGTTGGAAATGCCAGGTACTGACCAGGTTTCAAATAGGGCTGCCAGTGCTCAGCACTACTGGAAATCTGTCTCACTCTGTTCTTCCTTGAGAAAACACAGTGTAACATAAACATGAATGGTTTGCAACATACTTGAAGACAATGACACAGAATGACACTAGAAAAGAATAAATGTGCAGAGAGAGCACAACATACTGTCAGCCCTAACAAAACGCAGCAAAGCGAGCACTGTAAGACTGAGCACCTTGACAGCTGGGATTTTTGAAATTTTGGCTCTGCCAAAGGTTTTGACAATATTAAGTATGTTGCATGGCTTTTGCTACAGACCAGAAGTGGAATTCATCACACCTAATTTAGCCACCTCAAAGTTAAAGTTAAGTAGTAACTAAGGATACCTTGATAACACACAGTCATTCATCCCTTCTTCCTTAAAGGGAAGTATGCTTTAGGACAAGATGTCTCATTCTTTTGGAAGTTACCCACAGACTGCAAGGGGAGCCTAGACTCACTTAGGAGCTCTGTTCTAACTTGGATAAAAAGCTAAAAGCTGTGAAATCCATGTTAAAAATGGGGAAACTCTCACTGTAACTTACATGGCATGTAGTCACCTGTCTTTCTCCATTCAAAATGAACTGCAAATCTTTCAGTGACAGCAGGCTCAAATAATTAGATACACATAACACATAATTTACAGTCCAGAAGCCTCTTTTACTGAGGATGTCAGTTTGTAACTTACTCTTCAATGAGAAACAAAGTATCTGATTTCAAGTTATCAAAAAACCAGCAGAGGATATTTGCTCTATATCCATACATCCTGATAAAACCTAGGAACACCATGCATCCTCCATGCTTTCAAAATCCAGCTTCAGGTTTTTGTGTATTGTTTTCGTGACAGATTGCAATACATGAACTTACTTTCTAAAATAGCTATTGAAAAACGTGGACAGAATCAGGGTGATTGCAGCTCTCTGCAGCCAAAACTAGAAGTTAGGTAACATCCCTCAGAACATGCAAGTGCAAGATACTCTTCAGTTACACAAGGTACCTCCTCATTTCAAGAGCCAGCTGTTAATTTTCATGTTGCATATACGTTGACATTAGATTTTTTTTTTTAATTACCTGAACTTCCTTCGTGTAGAGAAGGCAGAGGCTGCCTAATGTTTAGATCTTTATCATCTGTAGGAGTCTGAGATCCTGCTCTGGCTTCAGAGTCCAATAATATTTGGTTCTCGCAGAAGCTAATGCCTGTAAAATCACCTGAAAGGTCAGAGTCTTCGAAGTCCGTAGTGAGGTGATGCAGAGGGGAATTTTGAGCTGACACTGAAAATGCAGCTTCTAAAACCAAAGGGGAGCCTGGGGGGGACAAGGAGGAGAGTGAGGATCTGGAAGACAGTGATGTCACAGATGTGGGAGGTTCAGTCAATTTGGGATGGTCTGCAGCTGAAGGAGAGTCACTGTAACCAAGTCTCCCATGGGAACTGACCACTTCATTTTCATGAATAGTAGTGATAGGCCCCGAAGGAATGTAACCAGTTTTTTCTTGCAATATGAAATCAAGTTTGTACTGATAGTCCAAATCTGTAATTTGATCGCCTTGGTTATAGTAGAGATCCGTGGAGCTGAGCGAGTTTAGCGACCCTCTACTTGATGTGTTCAGAGATCCCCGGCTGGATGCCAGGGATCCCAAACTGCTCCCTGAAGACACAGATAAGGTACTAGCTGAGAGGCTGCAAAGAAAGCACAAACACATGCTGATGTTACTAAACTAAACCAACACAAAACAGAACAAAGAGAAGGAAGCTTGACTGAAACTGCCTTGTAACATATTACAACCAAAAGCTGCTTGGGGCATTATGGTTTTTAAGCACCTATACCTGGCTTAGCTCAGTGTGCCCAACCTGCACACTACCAGGGCAATTTACCCAGCCTTTGGCCACCGGCCTAAACCTTCTGGAGAAGGCTGCAGATTTGACAAACTGGTCTGCCAGTAACAGCAGCCTTCAGCTGTTACATCCCATTGGAAACCTGTTCCACTCTGATGTGGGTGCTCATGTGGTCAATGTGACAGCACAGGGATCCCCAAGATGGAGCTTATGACAGTAGAGGAGTGTTGCCACCTCTAGAGCAATTCATGCAGCCTACCCTAAGCCCAAGCACCTGGGAAAGATGCCAGATAGACAGCTTATAGCAGAACTGCTTCCTGTCTGCGTGACAACACGCACTCCACATGCTCAGTAAATCCAACTATGTAAATTATGGAAAAGGCTGTAACATGCAATCTTGTCCTGTTAATATGAAAAGATAGGGAGTCCTGCCAGAAAAACTGAGTGTCACTGCCTTGGTTCTGGAGGACTGCTGGGAAAAAATGTCAGGAAAAATAATTCAAGCAGGCCCTTCTAAACACTTAAAATATATTTACTGAACAATAACAGAACTATCAACTTAGAAAATTTGCTGAAATTATAAAAGTACACCAGGTTTGCGTGGTGACAAAATGCTTGAAGCTATTACATTTGCATTTTCTTACTTCAATATATTTTGCTGAGCTTCCAGCTAAGAGAGAAACCTAAGAATGATGTTGAGACATCCAGCTCTACTACAAAACAGGTTTTACATGATGCAGTGCAGTCTCACCTCCTAAGCTGTGAATGCAAATAGGTAGTTAACTTTGTAGTTTCTTCAAGTTTCTGTACCAACTCTTTTCTTCTCTCCTCCAATTTTAATCTGCAAAAATATGTACATATTAGTTCAGGAAAGCATTACAGAATAGGCTAGAACATTTTATAGATAAAAAAGAAACAAAGTGAAGATCCCTCATTTTTTTATCAGGTTGTCAGTGACTAAAATCCAAAATACTGTGTTAGGTCTCGATCTGTTCATAAAACCCCAACTGCTTCAGCAGAGTGACTTTACCTGCAGAATACCAAGCACTGTAACAAACCTGCTGAGTGTTCAAGCAAGCGCAGGGTTGGGACATTCACACTGTACCAAGGGGAACATGCACCCAATAAAAGAGTAACAAATGAGCACTGGGAAAATAGCTGCAACTTCAGGATAATAAGATCTGCACTCAGACAGTTTTTAAAAGCCATACTGCAGACTCCCTCCTCACTCTATATAGTTCCAGGAAAAAAAAAAAACAACCAACAAAACCAGGAAAACCAAAAGAACATTAATACCAGTAATACCAGTATTAGTTTTGATAATTTGAAGTTTAAAATCAAAGCACTCCCTTTAATTTCAGAATCTTTATATAGAGATAAAGCACAGCGAATCAAAGCAGCATTCAGTGAAAGGTTCTGAGATTATAGATCATATTTAGGAGTCCTCGGTAAAAATTTGTACATTCCCAACAGCTTTGTCAGCACCTCAGAGTCACACAGCATTGTAATGCTCATCATCAAATTCACCTTTATGAGAAAGCAGGATTTATTGCCTCCTGCTTTGTTATCTAGAGCAGCTCTAAAGCCACAAAATGGGGAACTCTCCTATTCCTCTTGGCTAGGAGAAATGATTCACTAACCTTTAGTGATTTTTCCCCCCTCTTTTAATTCCCTTTTATCACTCCATTTACACTAAACAAATTGCTTTCTTTCAGTGGATTCAGCTAAAATCTTCCTGTAGTAGTGGATTACTATATTCTCCTCTAGGCCTTGCTCAATCAACTGATACGTCACAAGTTCTCCAGCCACTAATCTGAGAAACAAGAAACATCAACCATTGCTTTCTTACACAAAGTGAATTAATTGAATTAGATACTCAAGAGTGCTCAGAATTCACTCCCTTTGAACATCAGATACCAGCAAAAAGACATTAAGTCCCTGATTCAGCAAAGCATGAAAAGCACTTGCTTACACTCATGCTTATTCAGCGAGCAAATCTGGGTTATGCAGAGGTGAATAAGTTACCCTGAGGTCAGCCAGGGTGTGACTTCCACTCCACTGCCCACACCACATGTGCTCTCACACTGCAGTGATGTGTTCATCTGCCAATACCTGCTAAGGCTGTTAAAAGCATACAGTATTTCATTCTTCGCTCAGGAAGACATACACACAGGTTTCCACAGCAGGAATTATGTTCATCTATAGTATCAGACACTCTTTCCAATAATTTTACTATTTATCGATGCTTTCTGTCTTATTTTAAAGCCTAATCTATCCTGCTTTTCCCAAACAAGAGTGCTCTTCACTAGCTCTTTTGTGGCTTTTCAGTAGTGAACTATGATTTTTTTCTCAAGGAAGAGGCATAGAAATTGCTCTGTGTTCAACTACTAATGGTAGAAGACTAGAAAAAAAATAAAAGCTCAGGAATTTCTCTGACTGAAGTCCTCAAAAGACACACCTACAGCCACCTCGAGAGAGACACTACAGCAACTGAATTTGTACTACTGAACTAAAAGGTTTCATTGGTTTTTGTCTCAAAAGCACAATTAACAATTTGTTTCCTTTTATTTTCTTAAGGAGGTTGATAAACATAATTTATCCCTTATAATTTAGCACCTGAAAAAAAAATTCTTTCCTGGAAGTAATTTGATCTAGTAGTAATTAAATATAATTGTTAATACCTGCAAACTAATGTCAGAAAGATGCTAGTCACAAGTCACAAATCACAAACACAAGCCAAGTGATGAATCACTTGTGGAAGTTTGAGGAAATGCAGGAAGTAATTTTATTATCTCACAACGAATTGAGATTCAGGGAAAGTTTGTTCATTCTACATTTGGCCAAATGGAAAAAAAAACCAACAACCCCACCTCCAAAACTTTCAGACAATGAACGTTCCCTCTTTATAGCACAAGCAGGAACTATAATATCCAAAATCACCTAAACAACCATTGTGTTATCTGTTCTGACACGGGCCTCTCTTGGTCTCTCCTGTTTGCACCACTTCTATTTAAATTAATCTATTCCTCCTTGCAGGAGGGACTTCAGTGTTAGTGAGACATCTTTCTCTTTTGATCTTAAATTGTAACATCACTGAGAGGGGCAGAGAATCTTTAAAGAAAATACATAAAGAAGTTAAAGTGCACATACCTAACCTTTCAATGTAAACTTAGGTGGACATGTTTGTGACAGGCACAAGAGCAAGTGCCAGTTTTGCAGGCAACAGCACAATCAAGTACTTAAATCACGGACCTGTTCAAATGGCTGTGTTTACTTGACAGATACTGCCAAGGATTAAAGCAATAATGGAACTCAGAGGCAAGAAAGTAGCAAGTAGTTCTCAACAGTTCCACAATCCAGTTATTTCTACACAGTTGCTTTAAGGCTTCTTAAAGCAGCCAGAGTATGCCCTGTCTCTGCCTTTTTGAAGTTTATATGTTATGATCTACACCCTCCTTCTGTAAATTGAATCCACATACATCTACTAGTGGCAATTTCAGCATCCTGCTCCAAAATAACCCAGGGCTATGCTATAATGTTTTTGTTTTAAGTCAGAGCACGTCTCCTGTTTCTTTTCCTTTAGAAATAAAAAAACCCAAACCACTAAACCAAATGAAAGAACTCTCATTGCATTAAGCTCTGGCACAATGCACAGCTTCTTATGCTGCTGCTTCATTATCAGTACCTGTGAAAACACTGCAAACTGAAGGCATTCATGAAACCTCATAGAAGAAAATGGTAATGTAACAATAGCACAATATTTTGAAGATGGCATGGCTCCTCCACTGAGAATGGAGGGGAGAATCTCCCTCATCTCCAAGAAAAAAAATCCTGCTGATTGATCTGATACAATTAAATGTATTCTCTTAAAACTATCATTTCAGTAAAAGTTTTATCATCTGAATCCTTCTGAAAAAGAAGATTATGTTTATAGCAGACAAACCAGAAATAATCCTCAAAATAGCCTCGTGTGAAAGAATTTATGTGCTCTGAAGTCATCAAAGGAAACAGTTTTAATATAAACAGTTGAAGCTAGAAATTCACTGGAGATTCACTATTTTGTTATTTTGGACTAACTAAAAAGCAATCCAGAAGCCACTCTAAGTGCTACCTCAACCAGCGGTGCACAACATACCATACATTAACTTCAGGAAATAAAGCCCAAAAACTCCATATTTTCAGGATTAAAGATCAAAGGAAAAAAGTTTGAGGAAAAGAGGGAGGGGAAAAGGAAGCTCTAACAACTCAGTCTGTCACTATACATGGAAAATTCATTTCTTCTTGACAATGGGGGACAATTTTACTTGCCCTTTGTATTCCAAGTTTGGCATCTTACATGTTTGGCATTTTACATATTTGGCATCTGACTTATGGGAAAACAGTCAGGTGCAGAACTTACTCTGGCACTAAAGCAAACCCAAACCACAAGGTTCAGACACCAGCTACCTATTTATAGCTTGAATCAAGATTTAGCTATATAACAGCATATTATCAAAATCTTAGATTCAATTTACCTTAGACAGGTAGCTTCTCCTGTGAAAATATAGTTCCCCTCTTCTAAAACATATTTGGATTATTAATATAGTGCAGTTTAAACTATTATAAAGTGTACAAATGTTTTAAAAAATTTTATGTAAGACACACATTTGTACTTTGTAAACAAAAAAACTTCCTTGTTGTTCAGCTACAATTTAGGACTCAGCTTCTAATCCTATAACAGGAATTTGGCCATACAGCACACTGGAGCAACAGCAGGTGTTTCCTAGTAGATGGAAGTAAGAAAGCCACACAATGCTGATTGTATTACTTCAGTGAGGCATACTACACTGATACACACAATGACATTTTGTGTTTATTGCATTTTATGTGGGCTAGAGGTGCCCCTAAATTTATTTCCACTTAGAGCTGATGAAAAGTCCATCTGTGACAGTCAGCTTTGATTTTCTCAAACTCTGAATATGGCTAAAAACAATTTATTGTGAGAGTAGCTTCACTTACTAGTTAGGTAGCAGCAAGTTAGGAAAGTTTTGCAGCAATTATCCTTCTCATCTGAACTTTTTGGTGTTTTCTCTCTTTTGGTTGCATTTCTGTGCGTAATAAAACTCACAATGAAAGGCTTCAGATGTTGCAACAATCAAGATAATCTTTGTAACTTGAGTTCAAACACTTTACAGCTATAATCAGAAACGAGTGAATGATGTATTGCCTTCCCACTGGTGTGTTGACATTCCTCAGTTATTTAACATCTGTCACAGGCATTTTCATGCTGGTAACAAATGCAGAGCAACTGATACTGTAGAGCAGATACAGGGTGTTCACATTCTCTCACAGTACTGAAGACTTCTTTGTTTTTCTGCCCATTGGGCTAATAACAAATCTAATTAAGACCTACACAGAACAGTTGCTGAAAGAAAACAGCCCATCAAGGCATAGTTCAGGCTCTGCAATGAGTACAAAGGTTAGATTGCAGAAAGCAGCATTTAATATTAGCAAAAAGCAACCACTTACCTTTCAGCAAGTGCTTGACTGGGTGTGCTTTTCACAGACACCAGCTCTTCCTCAAGCCTCTTCCTTTCTGCTTCTAGCTGCTCTAGCTCATCTTGAGTACGTTTGCGTGGTGTAATAAACTGAAGCTCCTTTAAAAGCTCTTCTTTTTCATTGATTAACATCAGTTTTTCCTTTTCCACATCCAGTGCTCCAGGCCAGGCTTCACTATCTAGCTTAGAGAGTTCAATCTTCAAATTAGCCATGCTAAAATAAAACAAAGTAGATTTACTTGAGTCCAGTACAGCACACAAAGTCCAGGAAAGAGAGAAGTGATAAAATATTTTGACATGTATCAGGATATAACAACATTTTATACTCAAGGCCCTACTTTTAGTTTTGTTTCACAAGAACGCAGACTATGCCAGAGAATCAGGCCATATATCGAGGCCAGCAGCAACATGCATATGCATTAAAAATTAGTTGCTCCTATTCCAGTTCAAGTAGAAGTCACAATGTTATTAAAAGCTTTATTGAAAGCAATCTGTCTGGTAACATAGCAGTGGCACCATGCTTTACTCATTCACGAGTATGATGGATTTCTCCTATGCTGTGGGAGGCTGATGGCTCCTCTGAAACAGACATGGCCATGGTGAAAGAATGTGCACCACAGCAAATCTTAATCACTTCAGCAAATCTTAAGACAAAAGCATTGCTCTTCTACGCAGTTAAAGAAAAAGGCAATACAACAGTAGCTACCTAAAGAGAAAAGAGATTAACTCAACAGTTTGCATTTGTGCCACTGCTGTTCCCATTGCAGTAGAGCGGGGATCAAGGCCACCAAAGCTCCTGAAGCCCTCAACCCATTTCCAGAAAGGTCTGGAAGAACGGACTGCTCATGATAGCTAATTTGCACAGAAATTGAGAAATGTAACTCCAGGGCAGGGAAAGCTTGACTATAAACAGGTACCCTCACAGGTGCCCCAGGACCTTGGACACCCCATCAGATGGATTGATGCTGGGGCCAGGGCTGCTGATGTTTGTTTGTTTGCTTGCTCTCTTTCTTTTTTTCTCTCCCTTTCCAGTTTCATCCTACCCCCTATTCAAAATCCATCACTACTTGTTTATACTAGGAGGTCAGGGACTGACATCCCAATTTCCATGCCATACTGACACAAGTTCATAAGTTTTTGCTGACTCTTTGACTTCTGTCATTTCTTTTTGACCATGGGCATCTATGAATCTTCGTTGCTCCTTTCCCCTTAAGGGTAGGATGCCACAACAGGCCAAAAAGGAGTATTGGCCCGATCACTACATCAGGATAGGATTGTCAACATGCTATGTCAGATTCTTTTGAATAACAATTGCAAATTCAGCAGAGTTATGAACACTCCACCTCTTCAAGACATTCTGATGGCTAAGCAATGTCAAATCTGCAATGTACAAAATTATCTGATAATTTTCAAGTAGAGATGTTCACTTACAAGATCCTCTTTACAAGATCCTCTCTTCTTCTTAGCTATTTCACGACAAAATAATTGAGAATTTGCCCATTTAGTATTTCAGAGAAGATGGTCAACACTTATTAAATTACAGTGATGGTTACACTGCCCACAATACTTGGGGGAGGGGTATAATTAGGTACTGAACTTCATGTGCAAACTGGTATGTATCTTCATTATTCCAAGTTACATACACTGAAATTTTAACTCATTTTCTTGGCTAAGTAATTTGTGAGAAAGAAAGATCCTGTGCTGCAGTACTCCATACTCTGAGCACTGGACTGTTTCTCCTTTTTTCTCTTTTCCCCACACCCCAAGATAGAAGTGGCAAACTGATTTACTTCAAGAAGTTTTTTGTTCCTACAAAAGAAAGATAAAATGCAATGCTGGGACTTCTTGATATCAAGGCACAGCCAAAACAGAGGGTGATCAGGTTTTGGATCAATTATGCCTAAGAAACAATGCCACCTATCTCCATCTAAGTGACCACCTGACAATTAACATTATGTACGTGATGATTCTGAGCCAAAATTATACATGTTCAATATTGAACAAACACAATAGCCTTGGTGTTCTTTGATGAATGTGTTGATTATACAATGAGGTTTTATGATCCATGATGAGCATATAAAGGATTACTGTTGTTACTGGTAAGGATAGTAGCTACTACCCTGCAGGAGGAAGTATACATTTGAAATTAGGCAAAAAAACAGTCATGCAGACTCCTACCTTTAAAACCTAAAAACAGCTAAACTGTTACTTGGTACTTCTAAGTGCAAATTTATTTTTGTAGTTTTTAAAATGATCATGCCACAGTTTTCCAACTAAAATAATATTTAAATCTCAGATTAAATGGCATTCTACTCACAGTTTTCATCTGGGGAAAATGCTATTTTTTTATTTTGTTGCTTTGTTTAGTTCTTCATAGTTGAAAAAAGCCAAAACTTTGGGTGTGGAATAGTGCTTAGATTTCTATTTCCCTGAAATTACAAAGAATCTCCACAACAAAAGCAATAAGGCTTCTGAATAGCTGACAAATAATTTGCCTACAAGTATTAGAAAATAATACCACACAGGAGTACTATCCCAGTAGTAAATCTTGCCCCAGTATTATGCAGCACTTCTGGTGCACCAGAAGATGTCATTCGAACCCTGAATGTTCTGCTTTGTGATGCCCATTTTTCAGTGCTGCGGCAATTCATCAAGATGGCACCACTTTCATGGGCAAGCACCACAGAACTTTATTTGAAAGGCATTCCACATTCATCAGCGCAGCAGTTCCTGACTTCTTTTCTCCTCAAGTTAAACTAATGAAAAAAAGCCAACAAGTTTTTAAATTATCTAAAGACCCAAGGGAAAAAAAGAAATAATTAAGCCTACTAAATCTGCACTGGAAGTCTGAAGCAACTTTAAAACTGATGAGCCTTCAGTGGTATAGTAAAGTGAAATTATGATCCTGAAGAAGGATATAATGGACATAAATAACCTGGCGACTGCTTTCCTCAGAAAGCCAGCTCACTCTATTCCCTTGATCCTGGAACAGCCAGTAATTTGTCAGCGTTTTAATTTTGTTTCACAACACATCCAGTTTAGCACTAAGGAACAGCCGCAGCGTTCCCGAGCGCTGCAGTCCTCGGCAGGGCGCGCCGCGGTGCCGCCCGCTGGATGTCGCTGCGAGCACGGCCTTGGAGCCGCTGGCACCGGGAAGCTTCCCTGCCCCGCGGGCACCGGTAGCTTCCTGGACACCGGGAGCTTCCCGGCACCCCAGGCACCGGGAGCTTTCCAGGGCACCGGGAGCTTCCCGGCCCCGCGCTGCGGCCGCAGGCTCCCACCGACCCCGTTACCTCCGCTTGGCCTCTTCGTACTGCAGACTGAGTCTGACCTTCTCTGCTAAATTCGATCTACTTCTTGCTCCAATCTGTTGAGGGAACAAAACCAATCAAACAAAAAAAGTAACCTCGTTACTGTGCAAAGCTTTTAAACGAACCAACAAAACCCAGGCAGAGGCTAGAAAAATTACAACTTAAAGAAAAATAAAACTACCGCCCTGCCCCTGCAGCCAGCCCCGCACTTACTGTTAAATGCCTAGTTCTCATCTACTCAGCTGTACAAAACAGTGCTGTTTTCTTCTGAGCCACTTTTTACATTTTTAGCTACTGTACTATCAAGTGCCGATATTCCATCACAGTAAAGCCAGAGCATTTTCAAAGAATTCTTGCAGTGACTGCACTGAAAATTCTGATCTACTATGAATTCTGTTGAACTCAGAATTTAGAACTATGTCAGTGCTTTTCAAAGTTAGACTTTAATAAATTTGTTACAAAACATAGACAAGCTCTTTGTCTGGAAAATCTTGTACACTCTCTTTCTTACAAACTTAGCTTCAAAGAAGGTACCAAAATTAAACAGCCTTCTGTGTACGTAAAATATAATATCAGTGAACAAGGTTTTACTAAATCACTGAACAAGTTGTTCCATGAACAGTTTTTCAGCTGTGTGAAATGAAACTGTGCATTTAAATTCTGAGATATTTTTTCCTGAAAATTAAAAAAAAAAAATCATCTTCATATTTAATAGGTCTGTAAGATGAAACATATCCTATAGACAGATCAAAAAAAATACTATCCACTTCTCCTGATCTTCACTGTACTGGAACCATTTGACTAAATCAGATTTTCATAAATGCGTCATGGCAAATGTATAAAGTTCATCTGAATATTGATTTAAAATTCAAGGGCAAAAAATCAGAAAAGTAATTCTAGTGTGAATGATTATGAATAATTCTGTGAAACAAGTATACATATATATGCTATCTGCAGCAGCAAACAACCATTTGATTCCAATTCCATTAACAGTAGCATTCTTCAATTTCTCTTCACACTGGACAAAATGGAAAAAAGCTCACCTCACCAGAAATGTCAGTCTGAGACCCTGTATCCAGAGTTTGTCTAGGAAAACACAGCTGTGAGTTTACAGAGCTGGAACTCAAGTCTGCTTCAGATGTTTCAGTGGTTTGGTCAACATTGAATTTTTCCCTCAGCTTTGCAAGACTCTGTCCAGGAATTAGAGAAGGAAGTGGCATTAAAGTTCCTTTGCACTTTACCATGTTTATACCGGTTTATCTCCAAAAGATATTTACATAAAAGACTCCACAATAACAATTCTGGGTTTATTTCATATTAAGCAACCCATCTTTTCAATCAAGCTGTTGGTAGGTGACACTAAGGGTGACCAACACCTGTGAAAATGTAAAAGCTACTCATTTGGGTTTGTGTCTCTTTTGGGACTTTGTTTGTGTTTTTTGATTTGTCAACCAATTATGAATTTTGCTGGGGAAAAAAAAAACCAAAAAGGAAATCTGCTTTCAAAAATGGAAATAGGACCATTTAGATTAGGAAAACTTTCATTGATTTACAAAATGGTCAGGCATCTCAGAATATATCACTTTTATCCACTTAATATTCTAAATTGTGCTTTATAGGTAACATATGTACATTCCACAGTTCAATTGTACCTTACATTCAAGTTAAAAAAAAATCTATATTCTGACACGGAGCAGCTTTTTGAACTAGGAATGTCACAGGCTTCAGTTTCTGCATATGAAAATTAATTTTAATACCAGTTTGGCTCAAAGAGTTTTGAGAATCCCTTAAAAGTATAAAATACGAAGTATTTATCATCAGGGAAGTAAGTCATGTTAAAAACAATCCACACAAAACTGCCATTACCCAATCAAACTACCTTCATTAAATCTTGTTTTTCTCTCTCGCCTGAGCTGATCGCCTTTCTGATGGATTTCAGCTCCTTCAGGATGGCTTTGGCCTCACACAGCTCATACCCGCTCTGGCCTCCGGACATTTTTTGGTCAATTCTGTGGAAAGAGAGAATATTAATAGCAGATAGAGAAAATCATACTAATGTCTCTGCTGTTCTACTTCAGGCAGAAGCAGAGTTAGAGAACAGAAGGGAAGGAGGTGAGATACCGTTTCTTTCAACAGACATGGAAAGGAAAAATGACATTGAAATCTCCATTCAAATACAATTTAATCCTTGGCAAAAATGTCAAGGAGCACAGAGTTACTGCTGATAATACTGTCAAAATTCCTATTCCCACCATAACTCTCTGCAGCATAAAGCAGCTTTCAGATACACCTTTCATACTAATAACTGTTTCTGCTCCTTACAGAAGCAGAATTTATTTCAAGTAGTATCCTTCCACCCAAACCCACACTGGGACATGGGCAGACAGGCTGGCTTCTTGGTACTAATCAGCCTCTCTGAGCAGAAACATAACCAGCACCATTCTTGTCTCAGCTTCCCTGTACTTCACCCTAATCCTGGGCATTAACTGTCTGGAACAGCTGTTCTGCTCAGCCAGTCACCAGGCTCTCTTTATTCACAAAATCTCTGGATAATTAATACCATATGTCATAGATTGGACAATTCATTAAATTCCTGAACTACCAATGATTTTAGAAACTGTAACCTGAAAATAATAAAAGGCTACCCTAAACTTAGAGATAAAAAAATGATTAACTTTAGTATTTCCATATTTCCTTCCAGAACTACAGTTTGTAAACACATTTCTCTGGTCTCTAGTTTAACAGAGTATTTCATAGCATCATGGAAATGATTGCAGCTGTGCTTCAAAAATTAAAACCAACCAACAGCCATCTTGATAAAAATCAAGCATTTAGTAGAGATACATTCTTATATAATACAATTGGTTTTCTGGCTTTTATTATCATCCATCATCTTTGCTGGAAGTTAACAGCCTTGTGAGTGAGGAGTGAACAAACCAGAAGTGATCACGAGCATCCCCAGCAAGAACAGCAACTTGCACAAAACACCTGTAACTGTATTCGATTTTTCTTGAAGTTTTGGCCACAAAAATATCAAAGTTCTAAAGTAGTCTGTAAAGCTGTGAGCATGTCTGTTCTCCTTTCTCTACATTCCAGTTTTTGTGAAAACTAAATTGCATTTGTGTAAGGAAATTACCTCTGTGACTTGGCAATCATTCCTATTCAAGGATATATTTATTTTAGCTTGAAAGTTCCTCAAACTCTTTCATAAGCAGGCACTTACTGTCTGATAACTCTCAATTTTTAGTAACTTACCAGGTTGCTAAGGTCAAATAGATACAGGATACACCAACAATTGGGATCATGAATGAACGGTTGGGTAATGCACCACATGCTGTCTAGTAATATGACATGCCACATTCAAATTGCTACTGCTTTATTCTGTATATAATTAAGATAGACAAGAAGGATCTCTGATATATAAGATATTCCATCATCCTGTTTTAAATTAATGGGATTAGTACTGTTTGGAAGTGGCTGACTGAATTTTAAAAAAGTCCATTGTGTTTCTGTGGAATGCTGTTGACAGTTTCTGAAACATGCTTTGGATTCCTATCAAAATGGCTTGTGAGCAAGCTGCTTTAAAACAATACTTCATTGTTGAATTAATATAATAAAACCAGTATGATTGGCTAACCTTTAATCCTGGGACAGCAGCGTGAGTTTTTATTACCTTAAGCTTTAGAATCAATATGTCTTTCTTCTTCTAAATTTTACTACAAATGAGATCTGATTCACGGTTAAATTCAACCAACTATCCTTGTTGGTCTATATATATATTTAAATAATAGACAAATCTTACAGTTCTGTTTTAGTCAAAATGATGGAGGATAGAGACTTAACTGGCATCTTCCTAATGTGCTGAGGATTGCTACTGCTACTGGAACTAGTGTATTAAGGGCAAGCAGCTCAGCATTTTACTGTGGAAATGTATCCTTAATGTATGGGTACATCCCACAATGTGGAAAACAGAGAATTAGTAAATTCCTCTGCACATTACTCACGAAAACACTCTTGTTAGCAAGGTTTCCTGTGCAGCAAGTTCTTTATGGTGACAGTTCCAGTAATGTTTAGTATTTTAGGGCCTAATGTTGTAAGGCAGGAGCAGCAGGGAGTTCTTAGACTGAAAAAAATTAATTCCCTAGTAATCTAACTGGTTAAATACCCAGAAAGCTCACCCGGTTCAGCATCAGCCCTTTGGACACCAGGCATCCCAGCAACTGGAACAAAGAAAGGCGGGTCTCTAATCCTCAAATTGTGACTAATTTCCAACCCTGCAGAGTTGTGTACCATTTGTACCTCCAAGAGCAGCACCTTTCTCTTTCTTTTGAGTTCATAGGTGGGGAAGGAGGAAAGAAAGACCTAAGTACCTTTTCAAAAATTAAAAGAAAAATTTTAATTGAACACACAAAGCAGCTAATTTTGTCCTTGGGTCCCCTGACCACTGCCCTTTTTTCTGCCTCTTTGCAGCACAAGCTACCCCATGAAAAAAAAAAATAAGAGGGGAGACAAATTTCTTATGTTAACTTGCACAAAAGGGTTGCCATTTCCACAGATTTCCCATTTCCTAACAGAGTTATTAGATTCTCCTTTTTCTCCACAGTAATTCTCTCAGATAAAACAGATTCAATTCCATGCCAAAGAAAAGAAATCAGGTGACTGAATTAAGTCAGTTTCTACTATTTTTAATTTACTCACTGTTGCAGTGTTTCAAAGCCCTGCTCCTTGTACAGCAGCTCTTGCTTCATCTGAGAGAGTTCTCTCTTCAGCTTCTTAACCTTGTGTGTTAAATCAAAGCAAGAGTTAGAAAATTCCTCTTGTTAAACGATGTAAACATACATCTTTAAACAATTAAAGTATGCACTACATCAGATGAGAGAAGAAGAGTAAATTGCTCTACTGACACACATTAAAAAAAAAGGATCTTATCTCTTCCTGATATCTATGGGCAACATGCTTTAGTATTGAAGGGACACAAGCAGATTAAATCACATTCCTTATTTGTATTGATACCACACTGTGTTATTAAACCTGAGAGAACTTTAACAAGTAATTTACTTCTCACTTGTTAAGCATGCATTCCAACTGTCCTACAGGGACATGCCTGTTTACTTTTAGTTTTATTATATTTTCACTTTATAATTCCTGGAAGCTGTTCAGTCATTTGCACTGTAAAAGACAAAATGGACTCTTTTTTTCCCTAGGAACCATCCATTCTTTTAAAGCTTTACAGGCACTGGATCCCTAAATATATAATTCACACTTATTTAATCCAAAGACAACAACCACTAAAGACATGCGAATCACAAATATATGTGTCTATTTAATAAAAATGTCTTTGGAAAAATATTCCCTACTCTCCCTATATCTGCATGGTCAACTGCTTCTTAACCTTAATATTGCTATTTGAGATGTCAGCAGATATGGGTACACTACAAAATATTTATGAATCAAGATTAAATTTAAAAATCCTCCATTTAATTTTCAATGTCCTATTTCCCAGATGTATGAAACAAAGTTTTAAAAACCACCTAAAAATGAATGTACTTAAACACAAATTAATCATCAACATACCCATNAAAAGTATGATTCCCAGCATGCCAGGTAACTAAAAGTGCTCAGCATCAGCAGCTGCTGCAGCTCTCCAAGAGACTTAAAATGCTTTACATTTCTAAAATAACTAGTGATTTACTCAGTCTTTGTAGGGGGTTGTGAATGATACTTGGACATTCCAGCTTGCAGTTTCTGGCTAATGTATTTTCTGTGACAGAAATAAAATGCTTTTAATATCCACTTTCTTCAAAGCAAAATCTGTTCTCTGGATGAGGGGTTATGTTCAGGCTTTTGGAAACTATCATACTACCATCACTAGTTGCTTTACTTGACAGAAAACTGTTTTTATTTTGACCATACTGAATAGTTAGCATGACAAATAGACAATTTCTCCAAGTATACATTCAGTGCTCCTCAGCTATTTTCTCCTTGACTAGTATGAAAACTCCAAGAATAATTTCTCAAGTGTTCTGATCAAGGTTAAGGAAAATGAACAGATATCACCTCTGTGTTCCAGCTAAAGTGATGTGTAAAATATGAAATAAGTCTGAATTTTTCTGAAAAATACAGAATAGCTAAACCTTTCCCTTTCATGTATTTGTATTAATAACAGAAGGCATACTTGGTTTCAGCTCAGAGGATTGGATCTCTCATAAACTCTTACATTTTTCCTCAAGATCATCTTCTGAGTGTCCTCTGCTGTACTTCATCACCATTTCATTATCAAGAAATGTGAGTTGGGTGCATTATCCTAGAAGGATGTGACCTACATCGTAATATAGCTTCGGTGTTTACTGCATCATCCCTGCATTAAACTGTTCTTAGGCTCCTTGTCTTCTCCTTCAAAACTTTCATGTAATTCCTGCTTTTTCACAACTCTTCAATTGTTCTAACATTCACCCCCTTCTGCACATCATCTTCAGTCACCTGACAGATCTCTCTTTCCTACTCCTAACCACATCTTCAAGCAGGCTCCTGTGCTAACCCCTTTCTATTCCCAGCACTCAAATCCTAATGGAACAACATGGCCACCTTCCCCAGCACCTCCACCCCTTGTTATTTTATAAAAGTGCATTTCCTACTCACTTGCTGCATGTGCATAAAACTTACTGTGATCACATATGCTTTGTGCTGTTTGAGTTATCTTGCTGATTGCTAATTAAGACTCCAAATGGCCCCACTCAAAAGGTCCACTGCAGGATGTGATCCCTCAATTTTAGTCTGGTGAGAAAAATATTTCTTCTCCTTATTTCATTTAACAGGTGTCTAATTTCTGTCATATTTTCTCCATGACCTATTGCACAACAGGCAGTTCATGTATCCAGAATGCTCCACACGTGTCTATTACACACAGTTAACAAGGAAAAGGCCAAAGGCCAATTCAGAACTTCCTCAAATGCTGTTTCCCCCTCCAGCCACCGTTAACCTGATGATACCAGTAAGCCTCAGATACTGTCAGACAAAGAAATACGTTTAGTACAACTGATCTAACAAAGTGCAAAATCTAAGTAGCTGGCTGGCAGCTCACTAATGACTTTGTTTCTCATTAAGTCCATGCATGCATATTCTGCAAAACGCCCAAAGCTGGCATATTAGCAAGCATCTTCAAACATTCAAATAAGGGTAAACTGTGGTAACAGCCATACCTCTCTTGCCATCTTCCATGACAACCACTTTTCAGCCCTAGCATCAAAGGGTTCCACTTTTTCTTATCTCAATTTTCATATCCAATGGCTTTGGATGACCACACACTTTATGCTGATACAGATACGCTTGGACTGCACCCTTCTAAACTCTGCAGACAAGATTCAGGTCACCTATTTTAGGCAGGACTATGCAATGCAGGACTATGCAATGCCAATAAATCAGGTGTTGGGAACCAGCAAGATATTAGGCTCCATGACTCAAGAAACAATGAAGAGAGGAAAGCACCTCCAAAAAGTGAATTACTGTGATAAACATACCTGACTCTCACCTTGGTGAGCAATTTTTAGATCTGCAGTCAATGCTAATGGGAAAAAGTGAGCACAGGACCATACCTGAATTTTCCCCTCTTGACAAGCAGATGACTCTAAATTTCATCATGTGTTTTGTTCTTCAACAACACTGTCCATTTCCTAAATATACTGGTGATTGCCTTGCCAAAGGAAACATCTGTTACTGCTCCACTCATTTTAGAAAGAAGCTATTGCCTTGTTTCGTCTTTCTTGTTCCTAAAAGGGTCCTTACTGCCTTTGATTCCCCCCACTACGAAGTTTACAAAATTTTTGTTCCCACCTCCAGCATTTGAATAAGTTCCTTCACTGATCACCATCCCTTTGCCTTCATGGGTAAGAGACTACAAATCGAGACTGGTAAGGATAAACAGGTGTAGTCAGGAGGGCAACATCCAGACATGAGTTTTAGAGTGCATTCCATCCCTGATTTATACTGGGTTTTAAAAGTTTAATGAGCTATTCCACAGCTCCTTTCAGACACAAATTGTTTAGATTCCTAATCACAACTCTTACTGCAGGTGAAGGAGGATGTTGCTCTCTGAGGCTTCTATGAGTGCTGCTCTGTGCACAAACCAGGAGAGGGCAAAGGAAGAGCTGAATAAATGCTGTCACTTGTGCTGCTTCTGCTCCCCTGGAGTCTGTATTTCAGCCCGCATGGAAGAATTGTGCTGTGAGGTGCTATCTTTTTAACATGCAGGTTTGATGTGATATTTTCATTACTAACTACAGAAAGTTTAGGCTATCCATAAAGCATTATATGTCACAGCTGAAATAAATGAAATCCCTATAGATATTTTTAATGTCTTCCACACCATTTTTTCCCTATTCAAGATAAATTCACTAGAGACTAACCTGTGAATGAAAGTTCTTTATATGGAGTTTGTTACTGACTGTACTGAACACAGCTGACCAAATCATGGATTTGTGTTCATTAGCAATTTCAAAATCCAAACACAAGCTTTCATCCTTGATCTGAACTGCTCCATTTTGGGTTTCGCACCATTACTGAAAAGTATTTTGCAAACCAACAAAACTTCTGAGGCAGTTCAAGCAGCTAATGATGCATTTCTCACAGAATAAAGCTTGTGTAAAAACAGTCATCTAGCTGCAGCTCACCTTAGCCTACTACTTTTCTATTTTTACTCTTCCTTTAGAAAATAAAGGCATACAATTGAATATAATTATCATATTTATTTAAACCTACATCTAATTAGAATATCTGTCAAAGTTTCCCAAAAAAGTGTTATCTGAAAGCACCAGAGACAGCTTTAAAAATTAATTTTAAACCTCTGAATGGTATCTAATTAGAATATTAGGAGGTTTCAGTACCAGGGTACAAGATACATCTGCTATGCTTATTCTGTAATCATAAACTTGGCAGACAGAATCCAAATGAACATGAGTTAAGGACTCTCACCCTTAATCTTGTAGTGGAGATTTCAGCCTTCAGAATGTCAGGGTCATACTTTGTGCTTGATGAAGAGCCTGAAAACACTTTTTTAAAAAAGATAAAAAAGACAAATATTTAAGTACTCTTAGATCACTAATTAGTCCCTTCCTTGATGAATCCACATTGATCAAAACCCTACAATGTGCTCAAAAACATATAATGCTTTAAAAGCTAGCCTTTTATAGAGTAGTCATCATTGCAGCATGGCAATAACTACTGAATAATCAAAAATTTTCCCTTTTCCCCCTCTACCACTATATGGTATCTCTCCTCCTTTACTTATCCCAGGATCCTTAAGCAGAACCTCATTCTCCCTGACTTCCTATTCCTTGCTCTCTGTTTCTATTCTTCTAGCTGAGCCATCTTGCAATCACTTTCTTCCTGAAAGCTGTAATTTCTAAGGAGATCTCAGGAAAGCAGAAGATTTATTCAGAAGTCTCAGAGATCTGGCACTCAGTTCTTCCACAGATGTACATGCTCCTTTCATACATTACTGCTAACAGGAGCATTTGGCCAATAACAGGCCTCTGACAGTCCTTTTCCAGATGCTGATCCCCTGCCCAGGACAACAATCTGTATCTATACTCCACCCCTGCTCACAGGCTACAAAATTACTGTCTGCTTTTCCTATAAATCAGCAACACATTCCCTTCTTGGTCTGTTGCAGACACCTGTCAACACTGAAGGGTCATTTCAGCACGCAGCCAGGAAGGCAAGAGATCTTATTCACCCTGAACGTAGATTTGGCAAAATTCCGTCTCAACAAACTGCATGACAAAATACATTTCAGAGCCAACTGTTCTAAATCATGGCTCAAAGCAGTTCAATTGTATCAGAGGGAAGAGGATTCTGTCCAGCAGAATATCTTTATCTTAAATAAATAAATAATGTAGGGATGCTAACTCTAAAAAAGCCAGAGTACAAGGCGGTCCTAGCAAACCTTGAAAACTTATCCTAAAGAGAAACAGGATCCCCTGCAAGGCAGAGATCAAAGAAGTTACATTGTGTTCTCTACTGTACTTACAGCTTGTACGAGAGCTTGACTTTTCTTTGTAGGCACCATTCAACCGTACATACTCATCCAGTGCAAGTGCTAGTCTCTGTTCTTTCACCTGGTACAGTTCCTTCTGGGTACTGAGAGCATCCTGGGCTATTGTAAGGTAATCTTTTAACATTCTCTCTTGTTCTTGCCGCCATTGTTTCCTGGGATCTTCTATCTGTGTTGTTTCTTTATAGGAGAAAAAGAAATGATTTAAAGACACCTCTGCTGGAACCCATTGACAACTAAAATTGCTTCTTTGCCTGTAATTCACAGTTAGAGCAGTCTAAACCATTGTTTGCCTTTGGTTACTAAGCAGATGCTTCACTTCTTCTGCCACCACAGTGTGTGTAAGAAACAGAATTCAAGGGATCACTTGCAAAATTAGAAATTAGAGTAAAATAGGCAAATGCTTATGCAGATCATTCCCATGTCGTCAACCTTGAATTAGCAACATCCTAAAAGTCAAAAAGAAAATATCTTTTGCGTCAGAGTATTTGGAAATAATAGGATCAACAAAGTCTTTCAACGACATCTTAAACAATGTATTTCTGAACAAAAGCTAAAAGCAATCTTAGCTATTACATTTTTTCAACTCCCTTCCTCCCCACTTCATTATTTTTTGCAGCCATATGTTATTCCTATTTTTAGTGTTTATCTCTCTCCTTTCACTCTATAAAAACAATTTTATCTTTCCCCCTGTAACTGAACTAATAGATCATTAACTCTCCAGTTCACCTCACCTAACTCTATCCCTATGCCTGCCAGACATCTGATCCAACATACAACTGTCTTTTATGGCCAACAGACAGACAGGGCTGCCCTCAGAGGACACTTCCATCTCTTGAAGACAGGTGTCCAAGACATGTGGGACTAAACCGCTTTTTTGAGGTGCCTCTTTCTTTTCACTGACTACTCTAATAAAAAAGAGGAGGCTGGAACAGGCCTTTAATTTACAAAGGGCTTCAGGTAACATTTTAAGTCCAGCACCCACACCCAACACAGACTTGCACAGGATACATAGACAAGAGGATCAGACATGACAGAGATGTGACATAAGATTAATCTAACTGAAGATTTCAAGATTTTATTTCTAATGCAAACATACAAAGAGGATTATATATGGTTGAATGTTCAAACTTATCAATATTTCCTGACTTAGTTCAGCACTTTTTGAAGCTGTACAATGAATATTCTTCCTTTAAAGCTGTACTAAGTACAAAAATATTCTCATAAGACATAGCCATGAGAAGTCTGAAATCTGAATGCAAATGTGCACCACTCTTCCTAAGTTACATACTGTAAATCTGCATAGATCTACAGAGATAAAAAGTAACATTCAGTAGCAAAATATTTAAGTGCAAAGTATTCGCTTCAGAATTTTTCTGCAAAAGTAGGAGGCACATTTATTCTCTGGGTTAAATTTCTGCCACTTTAGTCCTCTGAATTGCTTTACTGTGGGAATCAATGCAGGGGGGGAAAAATGGGAACAAGTGGCTGAAGATGTGGAGAGAAAAAAGAACTGCAGCTGAAACAACGTGATTGCTCTAAACTGTAGCTGAAGTGCACTCTTGGGAGAAGGCACCCTTTCAATTCCATGTAAGAAAACATATTTTGTAACAGCAAAAGCTGATAAGGACAGGATCTGGTTAATAACAATTTCTAATAGTAACTAACTACCAGTTTTTCAAAAGCATTTTCTCTTGTTAATACCACAATAACAGAAAGACATACAAAGAAAAAGCAGCATCCCATAAAACAAACCCTGTAGAATCCTGAACTGACAATCTCTATGGAACTACTGATGCATTTAAAAACAATTAAATACATAAACACACTCCCTCCACCATTTACAAATGTGACATTTCTACTTGGGAAAGGCATTTCTTGGATGTGCACAATGAATGCATAGAGAGTATAACCCACATAAACCCAAGCGTGGCACATAAAAGATTAAAGCAGAAAAGCTTTATACACAGTTGGTTTTCCAATAACCCCAACAGGAACACTCTCAAAAAAAACTAACTATAGCGACAGACACACATACACATACATCCATGTTTATAGCTACCTGCTCTTTTACACAAAGATATTGGGCACACAAAGAAGAAAATCAATATCTTTTCTCTCCTAAATGGTCAACACATGTTCCTATCTGTGCCCACTTATTGTTGTTGTGCTTTAACACACTGCACATTCACAGTTATTTACACAAGATAAGAAGTGCTGGTTTCCAGAGTTGTCCTTTTTTGTGAAGCAGGTTGAAGAGCATGAAGCAGAATTCTCATGGGTCAATGATCAAATACGATAAATGCAGTTATGGTGGTTTTTTAGATGAATGTAATGATGTGATTGTGTTTTAAGAGAGCAACCAGCAGACACCAAATAATCTTACAAGATTGGAAGGTCTCATCTTCGAGCATGTTGTAGGTAATTGCTTTGTAGGTTTTAAGTGAGGATTGCTCAACATGCAGCCCAAAGACCAAATGTAGCCCGCAGAGTTCTAAAGCGTGGCCTACAGATGTCCTGTCCTTGTGACTGTGAGAGAAGGACAAAGCTGATCACCAGCTCATTCTTTTCTATTGCTGACAAATACAAACATTTCCTTTTTGCATCTCCAAGCTGCAAGTACAAAACAATACTATGATTATATGAGCTAGCAGCTTTTATTCTGACAGACATAAATGAGTTAAAGGTGACCCTGCATTTAAAAAAACTGCACACTAACTTCAGCATACCAACGTTTGGGTATTTGCATGTGTAAGTACATTGGCTGGTCAAATTACTCTCAGTCAACTCTAACTGCATGTATTTATTCTGGAACAAATGCTCAGTTGTGAAAATACATTAGCATGGAAAAAGCAAAGCAGTATGGAATGACTATCCTAGAATTGTTACTCAACTTTTACCAAACAGAGAAGAATCTGAAGAATTTTACTCTGTACTCTTCTTAATTAGTATGAATTAGAAAACCCAAAAATGCATATCTCTTGTCTGGCAAGTTGTTCATATATATATACATGTATGTATACATATTTGTAAAAACATGTGCCTGTATAACAGCACCATATGTTTGTTATCTATACTTTTCAGTTATCTCTATTTTCATCAGTAGGTTTACTCCATAGAGGAAAAAACCCCAATGACAGAACTATGGATGATATTTCTGGTTCTGTAGCACTACATTTTGAAATGTAGCACTGAAAAGTATGTTCATTTGAGCACATATACCTTATGAGCCGATAATTTTTTTTAAAGCAGCGCTCTTTCAAAAACAAATATTTATACTTCTCAGAGTAAAGCCTCAGAAAAGATAAGGATTTTTTTCTTTTGACAAGAATGTTTCAAGCACCTGCTGTTACGGTCAAACTTGTACACACAAGAATATTATTGGGATAGTTACATGCAAGTAATTGAGGGAAAAGTTTCCTGAACATTTGAAAATGAATTGTGAAGCCTTTCATGTTTAAACCAGAGTGAGATTTAAACCACAAAGAACATCCAAACTTTTTCCTCCCCTTATTATTCAATAGCTAATGTAAAATAAAGTAGGGAGATCTCATTTCTTTTCTAAGGCAGATAAACTGGTGACTGCAACAGGATGCCCCATAACCCTGTCTACAGCAGATACAAATAATGCAGCAGTTTGCCAGCTAGCCAGATGAGGAGATGTTATTTCTGCTCCTCAGGTGAGGAGTAAGCATTGGTAATGAATGCTAGACAGAGCTGTAGAGCTGCATCTGTTCTAAAAAACACAAACTGGACTTCAATAATCAACAGTGGAAAATGAACAAACCACCTCCTCTTGGCAGGGCCTCTCCAACATTTTCTGCATAAACTTAGGTATGAACTAAAGGAATCTACTTCAAATGGATCTTTAAACAAGTAGGCTTCATCAGGCTCTATGAAGACCATAACTTAAATTAAAAAACCAATTGTGTATATCAACTTCCTCTATCCAATCACAATGCAAAAATAATGATCCATAGTAACAGAATGCAGAGGATGGCAGTGTGCATAATACTCAGGTTACTTATTCCTAATTTGACCTGGATTTAGCATCAAGTAAGCAAAGGTTCTTGCAAAGCAAAATTACTCAATTCTATTAAGATAGCTTAATTTAAAACCAATTAATTAAACATGAAACAAATTACTGCAAGTGCATAGTTAATAAATTTATTAAAAGACTCCAATAAACAAGCAGTTTATTTCCTCCTATTTTTAAAGATCTGAGTGATTACCCACACTGGGGGGAAATTCTGTGGTCTCACCCAGCGGAACCACACAAATGGCACGCTCCACCCAAGGACATTCCTGTCACTGAAATGATCACAACCCTGTAACATAGAAGAGGAAGCTGTGCTGGCTTTAATCACACTGCTATTCATGAAACGCTCTCTCCTGGCTCACTGCCAGCAAAGTTTGATACACTTAAACTCAGGAAAAAAAAAAAAAATCTGGCCAGAACAATAATTCAAAATCAAAATGTCAGGACTGACTTTATGTCTTGGAAGTTTTGTTTGTTCTTTTGGCAAGAGCATGCTTCAATGGCAGCAATATTATGCATGTCTTTGTAATTATACATAGGATATATATTATACATTGGATACAGGTGAGAGTCAGTCATGCCAAATTTTTTAAAATTAGGTATTTTCACATGTTACATTCCTGTCTGCTATAAAGAAGTTCTGCCAAATTTTCACAGTCTACTTAAATGGAAGGAAACTATTACTTTATCAGCAGTAGATCTTATTTCCCTAAAATAAATGGAATTACAATCCCACTAGAAAATCCCACTGGGAAGGGAATGGCTCCCTGACATAAGAGAATTCAGCATTTTACTACAGGATTAACAATATGTGGAAGCAATAGTTTTCCAACATCTCCCCTTGCCAAACAAAATAATAGCATTGACTGGCTCTAGAACAACCCACATGTAAGTTGTGTTCAGTCAGAGACGTTGCATTCAGGCAACACAGTTAGAGAACAAATACTCTCAAGAGGTACCTCTAAAAAAACAAGCCAGATATGCTAGATTGCTACTTGAAGAGGACACTTGCTACTTGAAGAGAAAAAACAATGACATACTTTTAATTCTGAAGACAGAACTCTCATCTGTTTAAACATATGTTCATATTATTTCAGTTTGTAACTGTTGCAGAATCACCATCTCAGAAGAGAGGCTATTCCAAGGGAAATTACCTGACCTGGCAAGAAATGAGGACTAGAGACCTAAGATCTGTAGGAAGGAAAACAGGGGAGAGTTGCATGCCACAGCTGGAGCTGTGTAATAGCTCTCTTTTTTGTCAGTGATGGTTTCTACCATGTCACCTCAAACCCACAGTCCCCACCATTAGACATTCACATGTTCTCTCTACACAGTTTGGTACTTACTCAATCCAGCACAGTCTACCTGACGTACTAAGCTCACTCAAACACTACCTGTCTCTAGAAGATGACATGAAGGGAGACACATCATGTGCTAGTAGGTTAGATGAGTTGTGACATGTTATCAAAGGTCCAGTGAGCCAGTACAAAGTAGGAAGAACAACCCAGCTGGGGAAAGATCTTTTTTCTGGCAACAATAAGCCTACTTACAGATCTAATAATCCATTGCATTCTTAAATATGGATCTACTCATCAATACTGTGTACTTTCTCCCTCATACAGTAATTTCCAGGAATATTCCCAAACCTGGAAACCTGGACTACCAGACAGGAGGCAACAGAACTGCAGAGGCTGAGCCCTGAAAAGGGCTCTGTGACTGGTGCAGAACTACTGCTGTGTCATGGTTGAGCTCGATACTCTGTGTCAAGGTGGCAATTTCTCTGCCTGAAATAATACCTGATGGAAACATAACTCCATTGCACCTGACATCTCTGGTTATCTTGCATAATAATTGCAGGACTACCCCTTCCAGCCAAACGAACCCCACCTTCAAGGGAGTTGTGCAAACCTCAAACCCCTAAACCCAACAGCTGACTACATTCAGGATCCCTCATCACTGGAACTTCTCCTGAACCTAGCTGCTGAAGAAAGTGTACAAGCTAAATACAGATTGGTTTTTCAACAGTCCTCAATAACTTTGCTTTGGCAGGATGACATCCTATTCCGTAGAGGTGGTTTGAGAAGGAGATACCTTCAAAGCATCCTACTGCATGCTGAGGGCAAGCTCTTGGTTAAGGGCTGCAGGCAAACCAAACTAGGGCCAGGCACAGCAAAGGAGAATCAAGATTTTAATGGTAACTTGCACAAAAATGCCTCAAGATGGCACAACAAAACCAAGAAAAACCCTTTGACATATAATATCAGAAGAGGAAAAATGTTGGATACCAGCTACTACAGGATAGTACAAGTTAGCTAAGTGGTGGTTGATGAAAGCAATTTTATCAACAACATTACATAATCACTATGGATATGTTTATTCTACAAGTATATCCCACATTACTTGATAAACAAACTGGCTTTCAATCCTCCAGTACTTTTGCTAGTTTCAGGGAGAATAACCAACTGTTACTAGACTGTCTTAAGGAATGTACTTTATTGTTTACATGGCAAATGCTTTCTGAATTTTTTTCCTTATTCCTTTTTTTCCCCCCTGCTTTTTAAAATATTTGCAATTCAAACTCAAACAACAATAAAAGCAATTTGTACTCAAAAATTTGTGGAAGGTTTCACAAGTAAATATTGCACCATTTCATAGTGACGTTTTTGTTCAATAGGTACATAAATATAAAGAATTGCACATTACAGAGACAGCAGTTTCAGTAAGACCATGCAAGCCAAAAAGATGACATATTAAAAATGATCTAACACATTTCTGGATACTCAAAGAAAATCACATTCTATCACACAATTAAATGGAATATGGGTTCTAAAGAGAGACATGGATGAAAACTAGATTATTTAGAGTATGTTCAAAACTGACTTCTCTACAGTTTGTTTCCTGCCATCAAACTTCCACACAAAAAGTGACCCCTCTCTTCCAGACACTTTCTTCACTTTTCCATTAAATAATTTTGTGCTTGAATTTGGGCAATGAGAGAAAATGAGAACTTTTTCCAGCTATACTCTCCAAGTATGAGCAGATTTCCAAAAAAGATTAATAGAAAGATTTTTACTATTAGTTTCCTCTAGATATGGGGAAGAATATGCTTACATATTTCAGAGTGAAATGCAGTAGAAACTCTTGAGGATTTTGTTCTACATTATCAAGCAAGCAGGTAATGTTCTGCTGCTAAGGCTAGCAGAACAAAGACATAAGAAAAAGATGCAAGTATGATCTTTACATAAATGCCAGCAGGTAAAACCATCTTTTATCCAGAGACTTCACTACTTGAGCCCTCCTTCTGTAGCCAGCATGCACCAGATTACTCTAATTCCTTCCTACAGCCAGAATGCAGAGAAAATATCTACAAAAAAGATTCAGGGTAAGACATATCACACTTGGGTTTATGCCATGTGCATTTGCTGACAGCAAAGAGTCTTCACAATTGATTGCATGCCACCACTTGCTTAGAAGATGGTGGTAGGTCACGGGAACAAACAGGGCACATTTGTGATGATACACCATTTGACTCCCTCAAGCTATTGGTAATTACAGACTCGTGGTGGGATTTTCAGATTCTTCCTTTTCTGAAAACCAATCTGGCCTACTTTCATAGATACAGATGTACTAGACTCCCAGGCTGGAGCAGTCTGTCCGCAAAAGTCTCTGTGTTAGATAAACCAGTTGCACAAGCATAAACTAGCATGAAAACCTTTAAGATTACAACAAGAAATAGAACTCTTCTAGCTAAAACGTGCTGTAAGTGTGAAACAGTGTAAGTAGCCTTTTCTCTTCACTTTTTTTTTTTTTTTTAGCATCACTGACTCAATTTTCCTTTTCTTTGTGGATGAAACAATGATAGAAGGGGAAGGTTTCTGGAGAAGATACATTCATGCTTCCAAAAGGGACAGTTCAAATTAAGTAGGGAGGAGCTGCAGAAGCAGAGAAGGTAGTTGTGCAACTCCATTTTGAAGAAAAGTGCTGGGTGGAGTTCAGGGAGAAGAATCATCATATTGAATACAAAGTACACACTGGCAAAAAGAAAGTGATGTGATGGTCTGAAATTGTACAGGGCTAGGAAAAACTACTCCTTCCTATCATTATCTTTTAAATGCTGTCACTCATTGCCATTCTGCTACCTTTGTCACTAAACATTACGAACAGCAGAGTATTTGTTTTATGAGTTAACTAGATCAATGCAATGAAGAAAACAACCATTTGCCTTGTTATTCCTGAGACTTATCTGAGACGATAAGAATTGAAAGTAAATGGGGTAAGTCATTTCGGAACAGATAGGGTGCTGAAGGCAAGACAGAACTTGTCACAGTACGGGATCCCCTCAGACCATGTATGTCAAACCAGAAGTTTCCTTTTCTTTCTGCCATTACCTCCACAACTGTTCATCTAAACATACCATAGATTGATCCAGATCAGAAAACCTAGGCAGATGGGGGAAGGGAGAGGAGGTGGAAAACAACTCACACCTCAGGAAGCAGAGCACTTCCCTGTTGTCCATGTTTACTGCATATCCTCATGCAATGTGGGGACAGGAACTGGACCAAGTAATGACTGCTACTTCAGCTGCCACCACCACCTGAGAAACGCACCTGGAAATCACAGCCTCAGAGTCAAAACTGTTTTCTGGTACGGAACAGATGAAAATTCAAGGGTGTAATTTCAAAATGCCTTTAACCACTGCTACTATGAAAAGTAGCTATCCTCCATCTCTTCCACCTGACTGTTCATTCATATCCCCAGGTCACCTTCCTTTTCTTGCTTGCATAAATAGAGGTGTGGAAAGGAGAACAAATAGCAACTTTTTTTCCCCCCCCCCATACCAGATTAGTTTCAACTTGAATCAGCTCCCTGATCTGATTCACTGTCTAGCCATGCAAATATTCATGGCAGTATAAGCAAAAACATTGCAGAGACAGAACAAAAGGCCAGAGGTAGCAATAGAGCATGACCAATACTTTCAAAGATTATATCAGCTTAAAGGTGTTTGCAAATCCAAGCTCTAAGAACATAAATGTTTACATCTCAGACACTTAATGCTTGATGTGGAAAACCCTACAGAAGAATTGGAAAAAATTTGAAAGTGATGACTTCACCTGCAGATATATGAAATAAAGTGGAGTAATACTTATGTGTTACTTTTAGTATTGCCTAGAGTTCCTAACCATGTTGTTTAGCAACATTAGTAAATGTTAGCAAATTAGCTGAAGTAGACGAACACATGAGAACAGGTATGCAATAATGATTATAAGAGTCAACAGCATAAGTCTTAAAATCTTTGGGCTCTCCCAAACCACAGTAATAAGAATCTTACACAAAACAAACTCCTCAGGCCCTGCCCACCAAATAATATCCTTTCAGTCATCCTCTAACAAAGGGTACTACAGAGGCACAGGGCAAGCATTTAAGTTCTTATGGTATTAGCTACCCAGATCATATGCATGTTCTGCCTTGCCAGATGGCCTGTAATCTGGTCTCCCTTGAAGCTGAAAGCATCACATTAAAACTCCTAATTGGGGTAATATATTCATAAAATAATGATCTCAGTCAATGCTTCTCAAAGTGGGTTACATCATCCAAAAGTATCATGAGTAAGCTCTAAGGCTGTTGAAAAACTCAAACTGTATTTCGGGGCAAAAAAAAAATAGAAAATACAGAAAATGTGAGATTATAATAAAACTAAATTATCCTTAAACATATTGACACCAAAAGAATCTGAGGGATTGTTCTACATTTGCAGACTGCTCACAGACAACTCTTAACCCTCTGCAGAAGAGAAGAGTAGGCTTTTCTCAGGTTTATGTGAGAGAAGGGAAAGAAAAAGATCAAGACAAATAATTGCACAGATGAGGAAAATATTTTGAAAAAATAATATGTATATTGATTTACATAATTTTTGGAAAAAAATACTTCATAGAAATTCAGTAGAAGTTTTAGAACTTTGTAAGGTGCAGTCTAATATTGCTTTCTCTAAATTACTGGGGAGTTTTGTCAATATCCACTGCAGTAAGTACCTATCTGACCATTAATGGAAACTCCACCCTTAACATTTTCAACCTCAAATTTTTACAGAAAAGGAGGGAACAACCATGAGGAACAACCTGCTCCTCTATAGCTCACTGGGCTGGTTTGAGAAATGTAACAAAATTGGAGTCATCACAGTAAAACTGGTCCAAGTCCTGTGGACAACCAGAAATTTCACAGCTGGATCAAATGTAGCTTTGTAGAGAGGCACACAGTAGGAACAACACTAGCAAAATAAATGAGAAAAAGGACAGACAAGAGAGAAGTTGTTCAGAATAATTAATTATGGGATACAAAAGGAGAGACTCAGTGGGCCTTCCCTCAAACATTTTGCTGAAATAAATCCAGCCAGACGGTGATGAACATGAAGCATCGTTAGTCACCTCTCCCTACCTAACACATGGGAGCAGATTTCTTCCCAAGGTGCTATCCCTCAAGCTGCTATTTATGAGTCCTGAAATTCTACTTTATCCAACCTGTTTTTCAGGCATCTATCTATCTCTTCTTCCTCCCAGCAGTTGGTACAGTTTTTCTCCCTCATTTGGCTTCTTTGTCCAGTAGCAGAGAGAATTAACAAAACCACTTTCAAAAGAGTAAAAGAGTCTTCCTTGTTCTAACATAGCCACTGTCCTGACAGGGAATTTTAACAGTTCAAATCCAGAAAGCATACTCAGCACATCCGACTTGTTACAAAACTAATAAAGCACTAAGCAGACACAAAAACTGTTTTCTAGAAAGGCTTTTCTCCACTCATTTCAAGTGACCTCCATACCAGAGATTTCAATAGCATCAAAGCATTGCATGCACCCTAGTCAGATGAAGTAGAAGTTATAATCTCCATATCTGGTACATCAAACAAATGACCTACTTGTAAGATTCCTAGGCAGTTTACTACCCAGCCACTGAAGAGTACTCTCACCAAAACACTGTGCAAATATACAGTGTACAAAACTAAAATACACCACTTTATGAAGTAAGTTTCACTAAAATTGCTACAAAGGAATACATCTATTAATATAAGAGGAATCAAGTGCACTACTGAACAAACAAGGGATGGAAACTACCTTCAAGTATACCAAAATTTCAAACCATGAATAGCTCCTAATACTAAGGAATTCACTTTCAATGCATAGGAATAACATTTAAGAGTAAAGAAAGCATTTTAATTCTTTCTTAAAAAAAAAAACCAAACCAAAACAGGCTACAAAGCTACAAGAGGTTTTTAGAACTGATTAAAAATTTTGAATATGCATAAAATAAAAAGAGCACAATTATCAGGGCACAGTGATCTGAAAGCACTCTCAAAACACCCAGAAATGCAACTTGGCTCTCAAAATTTTACTGGTGTGTGCCCTATAATTTTGGCCAAAGCAGTAGTTTAAGGCAAGTTTAAACTGAAAATCGCATTTCGATTCAGAAGAAGACCCTTTACTTTCTTCACCTTGTGAACTTAACCAAGGATGCTTGTATGTTTAAAAGTTCATGAGTGTCTAACACTGTATGTAAGATCAGAGGACTCTCATTGCAAAGCAAGGCTTTGTAAGTAAGAGCACAAATGAGGTTTTTTGGTGGTATACAGTTCAGGATTAGGTGTCTATCTGCAGGTTCTCAACAAGCATAGCTGATATCTAATGTCCCATTCTAGTTATCAGAGTTCTAGTCCAACCCAACTAAAGGAGGTTAAATCATCTCATCTGCAAAGCAGACAGCCAACCAGTCAGCTACATCACATTTTACATTACACCAACTGTACTGACTAGAGATCTAGTGACTGCAAAAGCGGCTTAGACAAGGCAGGGTGGATTCACTTGCCCATACACTTTGAGATGCCATTCAGAAGGCCACATCTACTGACCTTGTGCAGTTGCCTCTGCTAACTTTAAGTACTGAAATGCCTGTAGATACCCTCTCATTTTTAGGTAAGTATAGGTACTGCTAGCACAGATGCACGTACCTAGATTCAGGTGTTGATCTCAAATAGAAAGTTTGCTATTGTGTTGTTAAAGACTATTTCTGGGAAAACAGAAAAACATATCAATATGGAGTAATAAATATATAAAGAGAAAATAGAAATGCTTTCAGGAATATATTCATTTCAGTAGGCCTAAATAGCATTGTATTTCACATTTTGCTCGTTTTACGTGATTTAGATATAATTACCATGCAATTAGAAACATACATAGAAACAGACGTAGCCATTTTGTAACCAGCAGATTTTCTTGTAAGCATTTTAAAGCCAATAATGTTATACCAAAGGGCAAATTTTCCCCAGCATTTTGATTCTAATCAAGAATTCTGAGTCTAATCAAGATGAGTCGTCTTTTATAACCAACGTGGCAAACCAAAAAGTACTTACGGTTTATGTGGTCAATGTAGTATACACCAATCTGAGGATCGTACGCGGCTTCCCATCCCCACGGCAATTCATCCCCAACACAATCCGCAAATGACAAGGGCTTTGTTAACCTACAACAAGGAAACAATTCAATGATATAGCTTTTCTCTCTTCCATAGATCTGTTATTCATATTAATTCCTATTATGACAGAAGCTAAAGAAACATAGGGAGAAAGGAGAGCAAGTTGGTTTTTCTCCTCTTAAAGTAGAACATATTATTGCAAACATTTTTCAGTACAGGAACTCGAGTGAGAAATCCACTGCAACACCCTTCACATTTGACAGCCTAAAACTAAACAACAACCACCAGCTTAAAAAAAAAATTATCTATATTCCTATTTGTCCCCAGGAAAACTAGACCCTTCAACCTTGAGTCAGTGAAGAGAGCACAAGATTTCAAGATCACTCTTTCTAATGATCAAAGAAAGTCAGAAAAGAGAATACAGCCACCTAAGATGCAGTTAGCAGCACTTATCAATCCCTGCACTTGAATAAAACAAGCAGCAGTGTGCACAGAGTAGACATTTTACAAGTAACATTTAATGGGCCTTAGATGTCCACATGTTGCTTTTGCAACAGAAGAAGACAGACTATTAAAGTTTTTCATTTTAATAACAGAGCACCTATTTGTTATAAGAACTAGAGTGATAAATATAATACATGGGCTCTTTTCCAACTGAGGCTGACAAAGCTTTACATGATCATCTTTTGGTCTCTTTTTTAAAAAAGAAATTAGTATTGAGTTTTCTATTGATAAATTCACAGATAAATGCCATCTCTAACATAGTGATATATTTAATAGGAAGAACAAGAGATTTAAGGTTTTATTGTTGCCATAGTGACAACAAGATTAAGTAGATATCTAGAGTTTA
Organism: Ploceus nigricollis; assembly: GCA_013399945.1. Classification (NCBI taxonomy): domain Eukaryota; kingdom Metazoa; phylum Chordata; class Aves; order Passeriformes; family Ploceidae; genus Ploceus; species Ploceus nigricollis. The sequence goes on along the minus strand of VXBC01009255.1, from coordinate 727,265 downwards.
AAAAAAAATCCACAAAGTGACATGATGAAGAGCAGTTTGTGGGACACACAAGCAGCACTCCTTTGCTCATTGCTGATTAAGTTTTATCACCTAAAACTGTTTTTTCATCTCATCATTAAAATTCTATACAAATAGAAAGCCAATTCATATGTTTCAGGATTTTTTCTTTATTAATTCCTGACCAAAAGAAACAGGTTTATTGACACTTTTGTGAGAAAAAAAGAGAAAAGAATACCAGATTTTACCTTTTCCAAAGTGAATTGGATTTTGTGTACAAAACACCACATAGAAAGTACTTTACAAAAATATTCTTTATGCAGCTGTAAAAAGCAAATTATAGCACAAATTTGATTTAGAAATCATTGCCCCACTATTATCCTTATTATTATCATCATCATCATCAATAGATATGATCTACCAGTTCTTTAAGTTGAACAGTATTCCTCCAAACTAGGGTTGCAGAAATCACAAAGAATAAGGCTCTTAGGATTCAAAATGTTTTGAATATTGATTCTTTTTCAATTTGTTTTTTAAAATGCAAGCATGAATCCACTTCCTCATATTTCTCCAAAGTTTACATCATAATCCTGTGAAGGTTACTAACACTTTATTTGAGATTCTGAACAAATTTGCAAGTGTAACAAATTCGCTAATTTATTGCCACTTATAAACTGCTATGTTATACCACTAAACACACCAAAAACTATTATAAAATACAGATGAAATTACCAACGTGGAATTACATTTGGATCACCAGGATACAAAAATACAGATTATAAGCAGCACAAGTAGGCTGTCAACTCGCCAGTGATTTCCAGGGCCAGAGGAGGTCTATAGCAGCCAAGCCTACGATGCTGACCTGCATCTTTAAATCCAGACACTGGCACAGCTCTGAGTGGGGCTGCTCCAAGGACTCTCCAGAAACCCCAGCTCTGACCTGCCACCTTGCTCCTCCTCTCTGGGCAGCAGAAGCTGTGCTGCCATGGGCAGGATCCAGCTGTGCAGCTCAGCAGGCCAACAGCTGGCCCACTGGCTGCAGCTGCCTAGTGCTGCCATACCAAGCACACCTGCCCAAATGCTGCCTACTTATAATTACCAGCACTGCTTCAAAGATTACTGTTCTGTTGTAAATAGTAATTGCTAGAGAGAAAGGGATGGCTCTTAGGGAAGCAGAAGAACCTTTCAAATCCAGGATAAACACAAGCACAATTTCAGGTAGGCAGCATGCAGCAGGCTGAACACAGGGCATCCATGTCAAAGAGCTCCCAGGCCACTAATGCTCAGAGGAAGCATCAATCACGTAAAAGCAACAGTGCTTTGGTGAGTCTGGTTAGTCATGTGAACAAGATGTGCCAACTTCAAGGGCACACCTACCTGTGAAAAAGTCCTGTCTCAAATTTCATTACAAGTGTAGATGTTCGTGAAACAAACTGAATAACAATTAAAGTTCAGTGTCATCCTTAGCCTTAACATTATAATATTAACTCAAAACTCCATTCATGTAGTTCAAGTAGAAAAAATGTTTTAAATGCCATATAGCAACATAGAAGTCATAATATGAACACAAACTCATATGAACACAGCCAGATGGTTTTTAATAAACGTTTAATACATTCACCAAAGTTACACACCAGAGCTAGCAACAGTCATGACGTGATTTTCAGATCACCTCTACAGGAGGGATATAAGTCCAGTACAACCCTGACTTTTCATCTGCAGTCTACACCAATTTTATTTTTAATCAAATACTCCTTACTATAGATAGCACATTCTCTAAGTTAGACTGCAGTTGACTCTGATCATGCAAATGTTCTGTCCAGGTGTTCTCACCTGTCCGAAACCAGATATGATAGGAATGAATAACACCATTCTCTCATCCCCGACACTCATAAATTAAAGAGACAGTAAAACACTGTGGAAAAGTACTTGAGTGACCCACACTGGACCTTAAACAAAATGAGAAGAGGGGGACAGAGGTCCAAAAAGACAGGCAGTACAGGACAATCTGTTTTATGAATCCTGCTCTGCTGGATCATGCTTGGACATTGCATCCTTAAGATCTGAACTATGTCAGAACTGTCCCACAGTAGATTTTTAAAACATGAGAAGGTTTGTACATAATAAGAGCACAATTACTTAAGAGGGTAACATTCCCATGACTCCCTTTTTTGTTCCAGAGTCTTTTAATAGCACAAAATTTTTGAGCCTGATGCGTCATTTTACAACTGAACAGCAATCAGCACAAGGTGACTGATACCTGATTGCGTATGGCCCTTGGAACTCAACATAACCACTATTTACTTTCGAAATACATATGACAAATGGATGAAATTAACACAACATGAAGCAAGGGAAAATTTGCAAGACAAAAGTTGAAAGCAGAGTTATGAGATGTAATTGGACAGGAAATAATATCTAGGAACAAGGACTGAAGGAATCTTGTCTGTGTGAAGATCATTATCTGTGACATATAGTAACCTATGATAGACTGCCACTACATTCATTAAATGTCATCCAAGAAAAATGAGGTTTATTGCACCATAATAGGGGATTAAATGCTGCATGTCTTGGGCACTGATATTCTAAGGGTAGTTCATAATACTTAGTTTCATTTTGTAGCTATACATTTAGATGTTCTTAAAAGAATGCCAAATACTCTAAAGATGACTTCAAAGTCCATATTTAGTATCCAATGAAGTTCAATTAGTTGATAAAAGGCTTGGATTTGTTTAATGCATATCATTAAGCTTAAGTATTCTCACCTAGGGGCGCCTTTTTTTTTTTTTTTTTAACCTTAGAAAACAAGAGGCAGGTGTGCATAAGGAGAAGTGGCTATTTTAAGGAAAACCAGGAAGCATTCTGCAATTCCATTATGTAAACAATGCATGATTATGTTAATCACTTTAAAGATGCTTGGGGAGACTTAGGAGACAAATACAGTTTACAAATTGAAGACCTCTATTATCATATCAAATCTACATTTTTCTTTAAAGTTTTCAAAATACAGTTAGCTAGCTAAGCTCTTAAAATGCAGATTCTGCAATGATATATGTGTTATCATTAACAGATGTTCTTGCTTCTACAGCCATACCTGTAAGAATAAGTCTGTATATGCAGCTAAAGTTAATAATGAATCACAGAACCACAGCATATTCTGAGTTGGAAGGGACTCAACAAGGATCATCTATTCAACTCTTAAGGGAATGGCCCACATGGTGATGGAACCCACAATCTTGGTGTTACGAGCACCATGCTCTAAAAAAAAATGAGGGTGAAGACACTAGAAAATGGAACCATAACTGCAGACTGATGGATTGTCTGTGCAGAAATACTGCTTCATTTGGACAACTTTCTTATTTGACGTAAATCACATTTTGAAGTCCCCAGATCACAGAAATACATAGAAGACAGGCTTCTTTCCAAGACTGGGGTCCACAAAAAATGAGATATTTATTACATATACCAGTAAAACTATATTTCTGTCAAGATACAGAGAGCCCATGATATTTTCCATTTCTGTGATCTGAGAATATCAAGAGGAATGTTCTTAAAAATGTGTATGCACATATATGCATATACACACACACACACTACTTTGAAGAAACTGTTGTATGCAAGAGAAATGCTGGATTCTGCTGCATTCCTTCCCTGACTCCTTTTTTTCTCCAAAATGCATTCAAGATTAAATAAACTAATAATGAAACATAAGTTATACATATTATGATTAGTACTTCACTTTATCAAAAGAAAAAAGAAGAAGAAGGTTACAGTAGGCAGATCTCAGAAAATGGCAGAGGGGGGGCAGGAGGAAAGAGACACATACATGAAAAATAACCCCACCCCGCTCAAACCTGAAATTACTTTTCCTCAGTTAGAAAAGAAGAAAACACAGGTTTGTAAGAGGTACACAGATACCTGAGAATTATTAACAGGTTCATCTTAATGCCTTTCAAAATTACTTCCGAGAACATCTCCTTTGCTGTGTGGTACTTGACCTACAGTCAAGATTTGTAGTTTGGAATTCAGCTGTAACTAGGGTCAATGCTCAATTTCTACAGCAACTTCAATGTGTATTTGAGAACTTTCTCCAAATACCCAAAATGAACTCATGTGCTTTGTTGTGTAGCAAGATCCTGTGTGACACTTACATGAAATGTTGTGCAGATTAAATTTAATTAATTTCTCATATATAATGATGTATTTTACACATTAATTCTTTTACAATGCAGTACTTGTTAGCACTTCTTCTTGACAGAAATTTTTCTGAAAAATATACCTCTTCTCCAAACTCCAAGGAAATGAGAAGACAAAACATAAGCTGCTATTCAGATGTGCAGGAATGGGCAATCTATTAAAATGTAAGAGAAGAAATCCAGTGATGGAAGAATTGCATGCACATTTATCTGGAATCCATACACCATTACAAAAGGGCGTACAGATGGTTTATCCACAGTAATACCCATCAATAGAACAGTTTACAAAAAGTTTCCTTCAAGCACTTTCAGTTAGCACAAATACACAGAACAGTAACATAAAATCAGCATCAACTATTTTTTTATTTTGCAAAAGGATGAGTGAAAGTATTTAATTCTTATTTTGATCCATAGCTTGAGAGAAGCAAATGTAAAATTTTAATCAATGAAAGGAATGTACAAACAGAAGAAGAAAAATGTTCTCAATTCTCCACCAAACCTCCTGAATTTAGTGCTCAAGTTGGATCTCAAAATCAATTCAATTCTTACCCAACTTTCAAATGCTGTAGGCATTATTACTTTGAAGGCTGTATAAACATGCATTCTAATCTCATACCAAATATGCTTACAAATGTGGATTTTACTCATTTCAGGCATTCAAGACAAATTTCTTATATAAAACTCAGGGGTGCAATTAATCCCATCAACTTCAAAAAGCCAGTTACCAAACCTGAATTACTCCTTTAGGTTCCCTAGAGAGGCAGAGTCAGCACATCTATTTCATACCTGAAGGTTTCCCTCTTTCCCTAGTGAGTACAGGATTCTGAATGCAAGAATCCTTAGCGTGTGCAAGGGTAACTAAATTTAAGTGGGATGAATTCTGTAGCAGGCAGCAGAGTGCACACAGAATGGCAAAGGAGACCCGGCTGCTGCTCCATGTTGCAGGTCAGAGTGAAAGAGAGGCATTGCTGCTCCCTATGGCCGAGGTCACTAACAGCGTGAAAATTATATTGTGTAGGGAACACAATTTTCTCTTCTACAAATTACAGTGGCTGAAGCTGTAACAAAATGCATTTACTTTATATTAATTATATTGCAGTCTCTCTCCTAACTTTAAAAAGTGGTAACCAGCCTGTTTACCTGTCAAAAAGGGCAGAACTGGCCCACAAAACACCCTTTTGCCATATTCTTTGTTCGTTCAATTCTATAAGTTATGAACTAGCAAATCCCACACAAAATCTCTCTCTTGAAAAAGCTCATTCATGAGTCTGTCAAGAGGATTTCTGCTGCTAAACACCATGTTCTTAACACGGTAGTGCCTCCCATTCAGATATCAGGCCAAGACATTATGTACAAACTTTGAATTGTTTAGGTACATTCTCTTTTAATAAGGGTATTATTAAGATATACTGCCACTTTATTACAGGTATTATTTTGAAAGAGTAACTAAGTGGACATCAATACCAGAGTAGAACACATCAAACAAGAATCAGCATGGTCGCAATCCCAGCTTGAAATAGTGGTGCAAAATAAACAAATATGGTAAGGTCATGCATGTTTGCCTTGTTCACAAGATGTGTGCAACCAAATGTCAACAAATGCCTGTGCTCAAAAGACAGCAAACATGCATGTTACCTTTTCTATGCCAAAACAGAATCACTAATAGCTCAAACTAAATGTAACCCATTCCTTAATGATGAGATATTCTCAATAACATTAAACTAAACTTCTTAATAGCACTAAATGTATGCCTGCAGACACTAGCATGTGTACCACTAATGTGTTTGCTTTGTATTGCACACACGTGCACACAACAGTATGGATTTATAGTCAAATGTTCACAGCTACACTCCTGGCTAGAATGGATATGTAACAGCCAACAGTACTGCACCTTCACCTTTTTGCACCACTGGATACTCAAAAACTAATTGCAGGACGGAACTCACAGCAGTTATACACTTTCTGGAGACAAAGATTTATTAACTCCAGCAGCAACTATTTCCTGGATACATTGCATGAATTTTCTCTTGTTTTCCAGATTTCACATCGTTTTGCTCCTGGTAATACAAAGAGACATAAAACACTCAAATTTGTACAAGAATGAAAATTTGAAATAAGCACTGACTCTAGTTTTCTAAAAAAATATAGGTATAGGTATAATACAGGTATACTACCACTTTTAATAGCTCGTAATTTCTATCCTGTGATTCTTTTAAGTCCTTGAATACTTACAACAGACAGCAGGCCTTAAAGAAATATATTTTTTGGTTTTACAGAGTTTCCTTGGTAAAGAAAAATGTACAAACATGCAGATGGAGAATTATACTAGGAAACATACATTATTTCTCTACCTCACAGCAACCCAGAATGGAGGGACATTATTTGACTACTTACTACTCGGATAATAGGCTCTCATAACTATTTAACAAGCTCAAAAACTTGGTTTCCAGCACTGAAAGTGCTTTACTGACAGTGTTTTACTGACAGTGATTTACTATAACTCCCATTTATAAGCGAGCTGTGGGTTCACATAGATATGCCACATTCAATGATGTTTCAGAGAATATCTAAGACTTTGAAAAAGACACTTTTCATTAAAGGACTCTTGTCTAGCTAGCCAGCAACCCAGGTAAACACAATATTATATTCAGGAAGCACACAAGGTCCAAGTAGAAACTAAAATCTAATCTTTTTCTGTCCTCCTAGGGTTTGGGATTTTAAAAAACCTTTTTAGAGTACTGAATAAGTGGTTTCTTCTCTGTAATTTAGGCAGAGTACTCAAGGTGTTTTTGAAATGCTTTGCTGAAAAGGGCAGTGTGCTGAAGAGTGTCTCAGTTTCCAGTCAGCCTTCCAGAGAGACAACTGCACTACTACAACCATGTGAAGTGGCAATATCAGCCCATCATCAGTTCTGATTGCTGCCTTCCTGCAGACCAACTCTCCTATGCTGTAGCACAGCACAAACTGTTCAATATATTCAGCAAATCCTGCTTAGAAATAACAAGTCAGCACCTCACCAATGATGGGGTTTGGAGACAAGCACTAACTACAGCAGCAAACTGTACTCTATTCCTCAAATGTTTTCCAGCTCTTCTTGATTCAGTTAAACATTAAACTGCCGGGGCAAGGATGAAAACAAACCAACAAACTGTACTGCAACCACATGACAACAAGAAGTCTTAAATTCACTATATTTATACATAACTTACTAAAGCTGCACAACATCGGAAAACCCAGGAATCTTGACAAAAGTTCTTAGATTCCAATATCTATTATGAACATAACCAGTTTAAGCCAATACGGCTACGAATTTTTACTACAAAAATTGTACTGGACATAGAGAGCAAGTTCTTTGAAACAAAAATATAACTGCAAAGTTTTTGAGTCCACTTATTTTAACAGCAGCGCAAGTATTCAAAAGTAAAACCTGACAGGAAAAACAGCTGAATAACAAAACCCCTACAGAATGAATGCTATAGCTTTAGACAAGTAAAGGACATATTCAAAGTGAAAGAAAGTAGGTTTTGGTTAGATTTAGGAAAAAATTCTTTACTGTGAGGGTAGTGAGGCATTGGAACGGGTTGCTCAGGGAAGTAGTGGATGCCTCATGCCTAGAAGTGTTCGAGGCCAGGCTGAACAGAGAGCTGAGCAATCTGGTTTAGTGAAAGATGTCCCTATCCATGGCAGGGGAGCTGGAACTGGATGATCTTTAAAGTCCCTAAGGTCCATTTTCCAAAAAATACCTTCCTACTTCATTTAGCAGTTTTGCAAGTGTAATGTAAAAACATCAGAAATTAAGTGCTTGCAATATATTAACAAAAATTACTACCCTTTTTATTTCTTTATTTTAAAAGACTTGTTCTCAGTGTTAAAAAGTTCTACACATCCCCAAAACTCCCTAGGCTTTATGCAAAAAGCTAAGGATGAAAATCTTCAGGTCATCCGAAGACCTTGCTTGCTTCCTGCACAGAAAAAAACCCACACAAAATGGGCAAGTGATGTCCTTCTCACACACACGCTCAAAAGGAAGGAAGCAGAGAACACACAAGTTAAGCTTTCAGTCCAGCAGGCAGCAGACAGGGGGAGGCGAGTGCAGAGGGAGTGTTCTGCCTCCCAGCTCGCCACGAGATGCTGTGTGCATGTTAATGACTGCCATAAAAATGTGCTACCAGCAAGGAAGCCGAGCATAACTGCCTCCTCCCAGTTACAAAGCAGTGGCATTAGCTCAATGTCAGCTCACTCTGTCCCCTCACAGGTGCTTCTGTGAAAAGGCAAATGAACTGAATAGCTGCGACCCAGAAAGGGAAGAATGCATTTGGGAAGGAAGGGACCCACACCCACTGGTTGCCAGACCAGGTCAAACTGCCTGCTGGCTTGTTTTTTTGTTTCCTTTTCCTTTTGATTATGATAAACCGTTTTGGCTTTCCACTTCACAATTGCCATCAATGAAGAAAAAACCCCACGCTGAACTCAGCTATACATTTTACCACATCATTTCATCATTGAAGGTAATAAAAGTGAAAAGGAGAACCAATATTTTCCAGCTCAGTATACCAGCTATTTGTTTCTGTAGGGCAAAGCCTCCAACCAAATCACTATTTGTAATTCATTTATCTGTTTAACATTGCCAAGTTCAATGCAAAGATGACATTTTGAAAGGTTAGGGGGTAAAAGGGGACCACAGAGAAATGAAAATGGGTAACACCAGGAATGTTTTCTCCAGTGTTTTTCTTTGACGCAGTAGTTGGTCCTGCACTGGCATGTAAGCACTATAATATTAGACACCTGGAATGTGAGGAATGTCTGATAACCATACCCTAGCACACGGATAATTCCACAGCCATAAACCAATGATACGACCTTTGTGCATTCCCCTGGAAAGCTCAAATGCAGTGACATTATGAAAAGGCTATTATGTGCAGTGTTGCTATAGGTTATTCATATATACATCACTGTACACTGTTGTTAGAGGGAAAATGTTATCATCAATTGACAGCACTGTTAAGAAACTTAGCTATTATTTTTAATTTAATTACATAAATGCCATGCTGTTTTCCGAGTAATTTTAAGTGTTCCTGATTCTCCAATCTCTGGGTGCAAACTTGACTTCGAAATGTTCTCCTTGACAGGTTTTTACCACTTTGCACTTCATTTTACATATTTACTAGCAAATATTCTTCCTACAATACGAAGATGTACTCTTAAGAATACTCAAGGTAAGAAAAGAAAAAAAAAAAAGCCAAACCCAAACCAAACAAACCACAACAAATCCAGTCAAGCATTGGTTCATGAAATTCAGAAAAATTGCACAAACTCTGAAGGAATTTCCACATGCAAATAGGAGCAACCAATCTGTACCCAAAAGCTTACTGTTTGGTAGAAGCATGATAAAACAAACTACAGGTAGAAAATGTCTATAGAGTAGAATACTTTATTAGGAATTAATCAAAACATATAGACTTGTGATAGAGAATTAAAACATTTATTCTGTTGATTTTAATGATTTGTCATCTTGGCTGTCAGGCACAAAGTACCAAAAGCAGTTTTCATGGCATATTGTTAGGGTTAAATTTAGGACATTTTTGTATTGTGATAATTAAATATGAGAAAGAGAAATGTATTTCAAAAAAAACCACAGTCAAAACCCAGAAAATTATCATATTTAATATCAGCATTAAAAGATCTTCCCAATCTCTAACTTTTCCCCTTCCTCTTTTCCGTAATATCATACACACACTAGTCCAAATCACCCCACTGCTCACCAGCTACAGAAAATAATTTTTAAAATTTTGTTCTGTAAACTCCACTTCTCCTGCAAACAAACCCTTGCATTGTAAGTGACCTTTGGATTTATAGAGAGGATATTTAAAGACTCTCCTCACCTAACTCTGCTCCCACTGAAGCCAGCAGGAGTGTTCAGTAGCAGGAAACCTAAATCTAATACTTTCAAAAAGTACTATCCATCTGAACATCTCAGATAACCTCACAGACATTCGACTTCAGCGCTGTGAAGCCCTTCAGCCAAGTACACCAACCATTCCAGAAGCAGGGAAAAGGGAACTTAATATGTCCAGTGTCTCTGCGGTTCAGTTACAGACCCAAAAACTGCACCCAACAGGAGAAAGCACCCCACTCTGTTATTCTCAGTACTGAGTTCTTCATATCTTGATTCCAGCTTCTCATCCAACCACTTGTAACAATTTTCAACACATACTTCATTAAACATTCTGTGTTTTGCAGTACAATGCAGCTCCTGTTGCAAAAAGACTGAGCTAGATCAGAGCTCAAATGGCACACAATCACTTGGTGGATCTCTGGTCTCTGGTAAACTGTTTCCAGATGCTATAGGAGAAATCTTTAAAAATGTGTCAACAATTTTTTACATAGAAAATGAACAAACACAGCACCAATTTGATAAAACTGCAAGCAACATTAATACTAAAGAGAAAAAGGACAATATATTTGTATTTTAATATTAGTAAGAGATCATAAAAAAGTCTGCCAACCCTTGGTGCAAATGGTTCAAAAAGAACCCTCAATCTCAGCTGTTTTCACAGATGAGAGACTCTAGAAAAATCATTCTTGAGAGCAGAGTGATGGAAGTCAGGGGCTAACATATATTAGTAAAACTGCACAAAACTGAACTAACGAGTAAGGGCTGTAGCAAATGTTTGCTTCATACAAATCTAACCTTGAACTTAGAAGTGCAAGATAATGAAGTCAGGGTACTGTAAGATTACAGCAATGTAAAATTGTAATTATAAGATGATTTCAAATATATGTTCTGGCCAACATTTAATCCCTCCCACTAATAATTTTAATACTAAGAACTCTAGTTCGTAATGCTTTTTTTAAACTGCCTTTCTTCATATACTCTTGAGATACTCAGAAAATAGTGTTACATTAAACAACATCAATGCAGAGTTCCTTCAGCTTCTCTACTGTTTTTGCATTTCTTTATTCACAGTATTAATTAACTTCAAGATTTAGCTCGAATTTATTCCCAGTGGCAGCAGGGTTTGAGGAATGGGAAATATGTAACAATTATCCAACAGGAAACGCCTAAGTTTGCTGTGACTTCCTTCGCACACACCCACTCCCAGAAACTGCCTGAAAAAAACCACCTCAAAACCTGTAATGGAGGCAGCAAATTTTCTAGCAGTTCCTAGCAGAAACACAGCACAAACACAGTTTACTAAAGCATGGCCTCATATTGGAAGGAAAGACAAAAAAAGACCAAAAAAAAAAAAAAAAAAAAAATCAGCTTCTGCTTCTCACATCAAACTGACTAAACCGCTTTCAGGTCAGCTATCCTTTCTGGTTTCCTTTCCCTGAACACTTACAAGCCTTTCCTCTACCCCCAGCATATCACTACTTCTCACACATCCCTCTTTACCAAGTGTGGTTGGCACAAAGTTGTTTTTGTGCAGGGGAAATACTTCCAAGGCAGTAATTTGCAAAGATTGCTGAGGAATTATCTGAGACACTATAAAAGGGAACCTGGAGTTTCCAGATGAGTTAATACTCTGCTTACTGACTTGAACAGAGCTGCCTACCTTTCCCAAACATGAAAATGCACTCCCTTCAGCTTTATTAGCAGTTTGCATTACTGATTTAAAAAGATTATTCTAAACCAGGTTAAATTATTACTTCCAAGAATATAGTGCATATTAAAACCTCATCCCTATTTGTGGTTGCTAATAGCACAGAGAAAATTACCATTTCTTCAAATAAGCATACAAACATCAAAACAGTATTAAAAAATGTCTATGAGTAGGTAACAGCCATGTTTTACGAGTCCTCTCTCGGTAAAAGCATATGTGAGAAGGGGAAAGAAGATGAGAATAACACAATGAGGCTATTCTGCACATTTTCAAACTCAATTTCTTAAGCTAACACTTAAAATTTAAAAAGGAGTAGTTTTTTTACAAAAATCTGCGAGGAGATTTTGTACCACTGTACTAGACTAAGAGACATCAATTATTTTTGCCAACACCACTGAGGAAGTCATTCAGCTCCCCATGGATGGCTCTTTGAATCAGCTGAACATTTAACAGATGTCAAAATACTGAACAGATTACTTACAATTTATGAGGAAACAAATATAAAACAAGCCAGAAACCACCACACAATTTATATAAAACTGTTGTGTGATCACCTTTAAATACTGCATTCAGCTCTGGTAGCCCTGTACTTCTACATCATGACATCATGAACGTAAAAGTACAGATCAACATAGAGAGGAAAGTGGGCAGTGGCAATCAGGGTATAGAATGTAACATAGCTGAACAGGTTAATGTCATTCATCTTGGTAGTTGCTTACAGAGTGCAAATACCAAACCCATGAAAGGCACAGGCAGCATTTACTCTGTTTCTCACGCTACAAGAAACACATGCAGAAAGTACAGAGGAGTAGGCTCAAAACAAAGTTCTGCACAATGCACAATCATAGCTGGACCTCACTGCCACTGCATTTTGTTGAGGTCAAAATCAAAACTGCTTTCAAAAACTGATTTGACAAAAATTTCAAAGAACAGATTCATAGTGACAGTAAATATAATATTCCAGATAAAACCATTTTCCTGTTGGAGTTTGGTCTTGTGCTTCAAGACACGTACTTCAAACTGGACCTTATTAGAAAGTATTCTTAAAACTGTCTTACTACAGAGAACATTGTGAGCATTGTAACTCATAAGCAAAAATATCCTTGAAGTCTCTTCAGTGTATTCTTATTTAATAACCATTTAGTTATTGAAACCATTTATAATGAATCACTAGAGTTTTATCTAACTTTTTTTTTTGTGTGTGTTGAATTATAGTCACAAAGGATTTCTTTTAGAAGTATTTCTTCAAGTTGACATTTCTTAGACTTACATGAATTCCATTTCTGGCAAATAATACATGGTCAAAATTGAATTTTACTAACAATGGAAAGCTAACTTAGTCAAGAGACTAACAAGTTTGAGTTCCATCTTGAGTAAGAAAGGAGTCATAGCTAGTCTCAACTTTTGATTAAAAACACAGTCCCAATTCTCTTAATCTGTCCTAGTTTTGCAACAGCAGCATGCACATCATGATTTACTTTCTTCAGACTGGTGGTCAACAGATTGTATTCTACCTGCAAGCCAGTAAAAAGTGAACTATTGGAGGGACCTGTCCTGTTTAACATCTATATTAATGATTTGGAAAAGGCATCAGGCTTGCATATGACATCATGCTGGGTGGGAAAAATCAACATAGTCAAGACATGAACATCATTCAGATGGAGTTGGGCTACAAGAATGGCCTAACAGGAACCTTCAGACACTCATCAACAAATGCAAAGTCCTGCATCCAGGAAGCAAATGCCCCTTACAGCAGTAGAGGCTGGGACTCTGTGGGGAGCAGCTCTGGGCCCTGGTGAGCAGTGAGCTGTCAGTGAACCAGTGCCCTGGATGCAGAGAAGGCCAACAGCCTACCCTATCAGCAAGAGTGTGGCCAATAGATTAAGGAAAGTGATTACCTGCTCTATTCTGCACCCACTAATTGCATCTCAATTACTGCATCCAGTTCTGATCTTCTACGGCAAGAAAAACATCAACAAACCTAACTGGTGCAAGTCCAAGGGAAAGCCACCAGGATGCCTGGGAGACAAAACACCAAGTTGAATTGAAGAGACTGAGGGGTGTTCAGCCTGGAGAAGAGGCAGCTTCAGAGGGATGCAGTAGCAGCCTGCCCCTACCTACAAGGAAGTTTTTGAGATGACTGTCAGGCTCTTTGCAAGGGTTAACGTGGTGGAAGGATGAGAGAAAACAGGCATGAGTTGAAACAAGTTTAAGTTGAATATAATGAAAAAAAATTCACCATGAGGATAGGCATGTCGTAGGACAAACTAAATGGAGTAATTGTATGAGAGTAACTCTAGTCTCACGGCTGACCATGTGTTTTGCATATAATTTTTAAATCTTCACTATTGCCAGGCTTCCAAACCACATGCACACATATAAACAGTTGTATACTCACTCCTGCCTTGCCTTTGTTTCTTGGAGCTTAAAACTTCATCATTGTGTAACTTGATAGAGAAAAATTATTTTTGCACCATCCTAATGCCTCACCAAATACTGCAGCTCCATAACAATTTAAGTTGATCTAACCTGGCTGTCAGAGTTCTGATTTTCCTCCATGCTACATGTTCATACCTCTTCTCTGGGACTCTTACGACTCCATAGTACGTCAGTTCAAAGAAAAAAAACTAGGAGGAAAAATTGAATTTTAAATTTTTTTTAACCAGTTTAGTTGCCTAACCAGCTCACTACCAGTAAAAATGCCAATACAAGAAAAAGGGTGGAACCATTTGCAGTCTGAATTCAGATTGGTATGAATTGGTCATGAAACAACAGAGTTCCTAAAAGACACTGAAACCCTTGTTCTTGATGGAGATCAAAGGCAGTGCTGCAACGTACATGATTCCACCTCCTCCTCTTCCCCCTTAGGATTTAGCTATTAGAACAAGACAGATAGGACTAAGCAAGCAAAATTGGAGAAATGCTTACCTGCTTTGTAAAGTTTTCATGTGGTAAATGTTAGGAGGCTGATTTTGGTAGGTTGAGGGTTTTTTGGACTAATGATGAATCTTAACTGGTTGCTGTTGGATTATGAAATGCAATGCTTGGGCAGTTAGGAAAATTTCTATTTATTCTAATACCTTGATCTACTGGCTACTTGAATTTCAAATGAGAATAATGTAAATCAGTTAATTGCCCAATCCTGCAAAGGATACAAAACTTCACAAGACAGACCAAGGAAATATCTACACTGAAGTCAAAAGCAGCCTTGCCTTGGACAAGGCTAGAAGCAAACTTTGTATGTGATTAATACTTTTGTCATGCTTGCCAAAACAAAACCAAAAAAATATTTCATCCATCTCTGACAGCCTTTACCTTAGGAATTTTGACCTTTTTTTAAGTTAATGAGGTGCTTATAAGGAGAGAGTTTAAAAATAAATGCCAATGACACAAAAAACTACAATGCCGTCTCAAATATTGAGCAGAGGCACTTTCATAGAAAAACAACACCTAAGCATAAACAATTGATTTAATGGTAATCTCCCACACTGTATGCATCTTTCGTACTGTAAGAGGCAAGCTGCCATATAAGTAATGCTTCAATAAATTCAGCTGAACTAGGAAGCTGCAATTTTACAGACTTCTGGAATTTCTTAGACACAATATTTTTAAATGAATACTTCATAAAAATCACTTTCAGTATTTTGTTAGATGTAAAGTTTTTATACAGTTTGAGTAATGAAAAAACCTCAGCATTAGCTCATACAGTGGAAATATGGTCACTCCTTGCCAAGATAACCATTACATCTCCATTTTCCATTTATTATTCTTTTAAACTGAATAGAGAAGATTGCTCTTAAGAGATAGTCCAGATACAAATCTCTACTATCCAATTACTTATGTACTCTCTTTCAATTTATCAATGGAAGGCTCTTACTATCTCTCATAAATCAACCTACATCAGTTGCTTTTGTGAAAAATCTTTAACATAAATATTAATGCTTTGAGCTACTATTTTTCCTGCAATTCTACATAATATCCTTAGGTTCCTTTAGGAAATTACTTCATGTATCATTCAAGCTTTTAAAATAAAATGTATCTTCTTGGAGGCTAGGCTTCTGACTCTCATCCTATAAACATCAGTCATCTGAAACAATTTCCAGAAGTACTGGAAAGTTTAAAAGTTGGCACACTGTAATTAAGTAGGAGTCAAACTTCTCATCTGTTGCAAATACCATTGGATGTCTGCATGCATTTTAATACTTTTCAATATGCTATGTACAGAAAACAAATACAAGGAAAATTAACATTCAGTCAGAATGTGTATAAGCATGGAGTCTGACTAACAAGAGGACAGATTTCCAAGCTCGTGACAGTCCATGCAATTCTTTTTTAGTTTATGTGCAGGCACTCAGCATGGCTAAAGTTCTAATTTAGAAGGTATGTGGTTAGGAAAGGTTAGGGAAGAAAGAGAGGACCGTGATTATTCACAGTCCAGCAAAAATCTGTTTTCTGAGTTTTAGACTCCAGGAATTCCCCAGTAAATTTAAGAGAAGGAGTTGGAATTTCCTGATCTGGCAGATATTACCTAAGGTAGGGAAGCATAATTCTCAAAAGAGCTTTCAAAGGTAGACCTGGAATTTCGCTGGACAGAATAATGATGGATTTAAATCAGCCATAAAAAGAGATCTGATCTTCTGTCAAGTTCTTGAAAAGGTACAAGTTAATCATCAGCACTACATGCTTGCTTAAAGAAAACCCCATTCTTCTAAATTTGGTTCAAAATATTTTTAACCCACTTACGAGTTGATCAAATCATGCTTTGAGTTGTCAGTATAACAAGCACCTCTTTCTGTGCCATACTATGAAGAACTGAATTTTTGTAGGTGAAACAATAAGGAAGCAAGGAAGGGTTTGCAATAAAATAAAGCATTTCCATTCCCTCTTACATGCAATCTGCATAGCTCTTCACTGACGTTTTCAGTATATGGTAATTCATTCTCTCCCAACCTAAATTCTGTGTTTCATCAGTTTTTTACCCTGAAGAAATAGTGGGAAAACTCTGCTCTTTACTAGAAGTCCAAGTGAAAGAGTCCAAGTCCTGACTTTTTTGCTGACTTCACTGCTTCATGCCACAGATACAAAAAGGATTTCCTTTTGCCCATCACATTTTCTCTCCTTCACTATACTGCTTTCTCTATATTAAAGTCACTGTACTTCTATCATTTGCATTTGCAATAAACAGATTGTAACAAGGTCTCTGGTTTGGTTTATCTAAACCAAACATCAATATGTTTGGTTTTACATAAATAGCTACTAGAACTAGAGACTGCTACCAAATGGTACCAGAGCAGTCTCCAGGTACCAGGGGAGAAACAGAACTGATTATTTTTTAACATTACAGTATTTCAGTAATTATTAGCATTTCTGCATACACACATACAAGACATTCTGTCTCGGAGTGATTGCTGCTTTCAATAATCCATTCATACCAGCAGGCATCTCTTATTTGGAATCCTAATAAATACAAAAAAAGCCCACCCAAACCCAAACACCACCATATGTAACTTTTGATAATGAAACCAATATTCTTGGACGAGAATCTCCAGAAGAAATGTATGGCCTTGTGCAACAGAGACAAATAGAGTTTGCAAAGTAACTAGCCTTATCTCCTTGCTTTTCCATGCCTGGATTATTCTTCCTGTTGTCCCTCTAAAGCCAGCTGCTGGGAGATACACAAGGAAGCAGCAGTGCTTGGTGACCCTCAGTGGCAGCCAAAGAATTAGTCTGTTTGATGGAGCATGGCAATCCACTGTGCCAGCTGAAAAAAGCTGGCTCTGGCATTTTTTGATTCTTTCACTGGGCTTTGGGAAGACAAAATCTCTTCCTTTCACAAACCTGACTAGGAAGCTTAATTGATGTCCAAAGGGCCTTTACTGTACTGACATTTCCTATGCTTAAGCTATAACCAAACTCCTTTATAAATGGCCCAAATACTTATGAATGGCTGAGTGTGCCACAGAATGACTAACTGCAGGGACAGGAAGGACACAGGCAAGAAGATTTATGTGGTGTGCTGCTCCTATGATACACACACTAGGCAGAAAGGCTGCCAAGTCCATCTGTCAGAAGAGCAAAGTGGCACAGAGTATTTTTTGCAGAGCATGATTTGCAGTCACTAGGTGCAGAATGAGGTAGAGAGGGGTCAGGGAAATCCCTCAGCTGAGGTTAGAGAGATGTTTGTAGCCTGCAAACTCCCCACTAAGACAATATAAAGACTTAAACACCCCAGCCCTGACCTTTATGTCTTTGTTTCCTTCTGTTTTGCTGTTGCGGTCCAAAAAGCAGAACTAACAAGAACCATACAGCACAAACCATGCTCCTTCTGCCAGTCACTACCAATCTTAGTAATGTTGTTAAGCTGCCAACAAGCTAAAATGTACTGTGGATTTCAGAGCATTGAAAAACGTTGCATTCTCCAGCTGCCATCACCCTAACCTACCTTTTATTTATTCTATACTATTCACACAGACCGAGTGATATATTCAAACAGGATAAGACCCACTCTTTTCATCACACTCCTATCTGCTGCTTATTCACTCCAGCTATTTTCTGAATAGAAGAGAAAAGATCAAATATTAGGAACAGAGGGCACTCAGGACGTGGCAGCTGAAGCTGGGAACTGCAGCTGATAAAAATCTGAGAGGAATTTACATAGGTCACAGACAGTCCTTGATTGGCTAAATGCTTCTAGTGAGAGGCACACCTCTCAGTGCTATCTAGGGGACAATGATTACATTCCACAGGAATTTCAACAGCATTGTTTCTTTTTATTTATTTGTCTGCTTTTCCATCCTCAAGTTTTTCGAACTGATTTCAAAACTGGAAACTGGATTTTCCTGTTGCCTTGGGTTATGGCAGCTCAGGAAACAGAACTGGGATGCTGAGGTACCTCTTCCATCTCATTCATTCAGGGAAGGTGGCTTTTCAATAGCACCAAGCCATTCAGAGTCAAGAAAGGGATTGGAATCTGACTTTTTCACTGTCCTGACCACTACACTGGCTAACAAGGAATAAAATATTCCCAATTTTCAGACTCCCAGTTTTTACACTCCCAAATTTTTCATCAAAACTGAAGAATGGAATGTTTTATACAGACTTATCAACACTGTAACTTCTGAAAAAAAAAAAGAATGTTTATTTAAATATTTTAACCAACTTAAACTGTCAGTTTGTCTTCAGACATTCATTTTTTCCTTTTTCTCCTGCCTGGTTAATTAGTGACAGTTCAATTAAATATCCATATAGCACGCTACTGCCTTATTGATACTCTCAATAAACTAATAAAGCAGTTTTGCTTTTGTACACCATTGTTATGGATATCACTTGGAGCTATCCCTATAACAAATGTATCTCCTATAATTTAAACAGTTTCCAGTCCATCAGCAGCTATTAGTATAATAATTATTCATTACATAATTTATGACTTCCATTGAAAGAACGATGCAAAATAAGCACCAAGTACCATTTGCTAAAGATTTTCTGTAAATCTTATATTGAAATTACATTTTTTTAAACAAAAGATAAAGATAGAATTACTATTTTTCCTAAAATTGCAAGAATTTAAGAAACAAAACAACCCATGTAGTACAAAAAAGATTAGAAAATGCTAGGATCATCAAGAACCCCATGTAATTTAAAGGCAACGTCAAGATAGCCCTCAATCAAACCAAATATGTAGCCAGCAGACCAATTCTTTCAAGTATTCATCCACAGGTAGTAATTTAAAAAACAATCACAGTGGTGAATAAAAGCTGTTATGATCTATGAAGTACAGCAAGGTGCCATTCAGGAGAGTTGTTTTCAATCATCCATCTCTCAAAGTGCCTTCTGGAACAAACTTTAAAAGGCGGTCTCTTCCAAAGTCAGATTTGAAGGAACAAGGAAAAAAAATTCTAACAAGCTGTTTCTAGTACATTTAGTAGTAACTTTTAACATTACACTGCAAATGATGTAGCCCACACAGAGGTATCTTTAATGAGCCAATCATTAGATGTAATACATATTTTCCTCACCAAATTCCAAAATTCAAATTATTACAAGTACACAGTAACTCCAGGGTGTTAGAGATCTACATTGATATCAAACAGAGCAGAGTTGGTTTTTAAGGTGACAAAGAAATTTAATTTCTATATTTTTGCTTGTAGAATTGATAGCTACAGCAAATTGAGGATTTAAATCTTTTTAGACACTACTGAACAGTGGTTGAGTTACTTCCATTACACTGCTAAACCTCCAACCACCCTCCTAATTCCCATTCCAATACAGCACATTTTAGTCTCCTTGTCCCACAGCTACTTGATCATGTAATTTGTCCTTTAAAGGCACAGGTGTTTGGGATTAAGGACTTCATGTTGGGTAGGGTAAGAAGTTTGCTTGCATTTAAAGAGATTACATCAACACTTCACCTTGTTAAAACTACTATCTTTTTCCAAAATATGATGTCTAGTTAATTAGATGATCTAACACCAATAAAGCCACATTTACCCACATATGCCTGGTAAAAAATGAAGGGAAGGCATGTCTGGTGGTTGTCTGGTCCAACATACTGCCCAATGCAGGACAATTCTGAAACCAGACCAGGGTGCTCTGACTCATGCCCACAAACATTCAGGGCAACCTACTCTAGTGTTTGCCCACAAATCCCAGGCTACACTGACAATTTTTTTCCTGATGCAGTAAATAATTGCAATTCCATTTGCAAAAATTTTTAAAGCTCTTTTGGGATGCAGGTTAGATTATATATTGGCTCATCAGTTTCAATACAATGAACAGTATTAATTCTATTTCCATGTTAAAACTGTGGTTTCTATTGAAAAAATTTTAATCAGTTGCCTGCTGTTATTTTAGCATTTGTATGGAAGACCAAAGTCAGTACTGATGTGGAACACATTCTACACCTAATTTATCCTTTGTCTCCACAATGTGCAGGGATTGTGTTCAGGTGATCAAACTTTTCAAAATAATAACTTTTATAAAAAAAGGTAAATTGACTTTTCACTGATGCAGAAGTACTACAAACTTTTGTTGCGCTATCATCTTTAATAGCATCTTTTTCATCTTTGTTCTTGCTGCTTTTAAACCCTTCTACTCTGATGCAAAACAAATTTCCACAAACAGATCTGTAGTATGACTGAAGACAGGCGTCAAACAGAAGCAAAACATAGAAAGGGAAATACCTTCAGCCTTTACTAGCACAAAATTTTATTCACAGACTCAAAACTTCAGTCTGCTAGCCTCAGTTCTCTCTTTCATGAATTCATCAGACCACCCAAACTGAGAAGTGTCACCTAAATACTGCCCCATGAACCATTTTATTGTCTGAAAGAAACGTGTTTTCACATGAAAATCAAATATATCTCAAGCAAACAGGTAGAACTGAAATACAGTAGTGCACTACTGTGTTTCTCTGAAATAGAATAATAAACATGGATTTTGTAAAATTTTGTGCTCGCTTCTTTTTATTTAAAAAAATGATTAAAAATAAAGACTGTTATTCATCATGTAGACTGTCTGCCCACTCTCCTGCCTTCCAACTTAATATCTGATTTCTATTACCAGGTATATTCTTAGGATACTTCTACAGCAGATCCAAAGGTCTTAACACTGGAGGAAAAAATTTGTCCCTAAATTGCCTCATTTGGACCTTGATGAGTTTGTACACAACAACAGGACACTTATTTATGCTCCTTGATTAGAATTCTATGATCAGAATTCTATGACTCCAGTGTAAACATTCTTGAAAAGACAAAACATCACACAGTATAGGAATGGGCACTTTGAAAGATTTTACCATGCCAATATTCCTTTTTCCCTTCATCATCAAGTGATGTCAGGCTAAATCACAGCCAAAGGAGATATTCCAATGAGAAATAAAGAGGTAATACTCTTGGGGTACATTTCAACTGGGAAACGTGTGGTTTCAGAGTGCTTCTAACCTCTTGGGCTGCTGGACACTATAATGAAGTGAAACTTGCTGAAGTACTGCTCCCAGCTCTCAATGCTGACTTCTGGATCAGCTGGTCCAAAAGAGACCTATGACCTGTTATGGTCAGAACTACAGTTCAGGTGACCCTGGGACTAGATTTCCAAGGTATGTGCTCATACTTCTGTTTAGATGCAACCATTCTTAAGTCAGGATCCTTTAAACTTCTTGCATATCAAAATTTTTTAAAAGTACCCAATCATCTCATGTTTAAAGTTAAGTACTAAGTTATTATGTAATGAAAATCCTCATCAGGACATCACCACCATCAAGGCCACATGAGACCTTTCATGGTATCTGAAGGTTACTGTGTTCATGATCAGCGCAACATCAGCTTTAAACATCTCTGCAAGTCTTAAAGAGATGGGTACTTACTAAGTAAAAAGAGGGCATTCAGACAAAATTCTACTACTGGCCATTTAAAAAAACTTCAAATACAGTATTACAAAGTAGCTATTTATGAGAGTTTATTCTCAAAAGATCTGTTAGAAACCTACTACTTTAATAAGTAATGATCTACTACCTCAATAAATTCTGCCACAAGAAGGGTTCTTTAAATATTGTCATCCCTCAACATCAGACACCTGCAGTGAAAGTGTTTCAAGAATTTCAGGCAGCTGGATGAAGCTGCTTAACTAACTAGGACACCAGCCAAATTCAGAATAAAATAAAAAATAATTAAATTGATTAAATGATTAATCATAAGTGTTGATTATGGGAACATTACTTCAGGGTATCTTTGAGTTTGAGTTGTTTTGTTGTTGTTGCTGTTTCTTTTTTAAAATACTCTTCATACATTTTTTAAAATACTAGGCACCACAACTTTGGCCAGAAAAAAAGATCCATTACAATTTTCCACCAAAACCTGGCTGGGAAAAAAAAAAAGAAAAAAAAAAAAAAAAAACATGAAATATCATATCTAGGAGGTTCTAAGGGTTTTGCATTAAAAATCCCTAACTGTTTTTCATTTGTCCTCCAAGCTCATTTTCTTGCCAAAATCTTGCCTTGAAAAATAAAGTTTTGATGTCTTTCATGTATGAGCCAACAGGCCAGCCAGGTCCTGAATGCAAATCAGCAACCTGCTACAGCACAGAAGCCTGTGGCTCATTTTACATCATTCTAAGTCATGCTAGCAAGCGAGCCAGAAGAGCAACCACATAAGCAAACAAGAACAAAAGCAAGAACGAAAACCCAAAATTCATACCACCATAATAATTTATTTTATATCAGCAATTTATTAATCTTCTAGACCATAGCATCATTAATTTAGCTAACAGCTGCTTAACCAACAACCCCTTAGCAAACTTCAAACTTCAGTCCACTAACTTTCTCTCCAAGAGTAGATCTAAAATGAGAGCCTAGGGATTATCAACAACAGAGACAAAAAAAACCCCAAAAAACCAGAAAAGAATATGCAGAGTTCAGAAACTTGAACAGAACATCTGTTTGCTGTGTACTAAATAATCCTGCACAGTCAGCCTTACTTGCTGCAATAGTAAACCACTGACCAGGCTAGCCTGACAAAAAGGCTTATGGAATTTGTATACTTTCCTGCATCCCATAATATCTCTAGTCATTTAAACACTATTTCAGGAATGTCCTGTAGAGGCTTCGGATGATTATTCACATCCATAGCATTCTACTACTCATTAGAATTACTGTAAATGTGTTAGCAGCTCATTTCAAACATTGCAACATGACAGAAAGAGGTCATGTCAATTCCCCCGTCAGATTGCTGCCTTGAATTGCATTCTCTTATGTATGCCCATTTACTCCTCAATGCTTAAGCCAAATATATTTTAAACATTTTATACTTCCATTCCAAATGATCCTTCCTCACACTGTAGCCCATTAAAGCACCACCTCAGTCTGCCACTTCTGCATAAAACATAGCTGCAAACCGCAAAAGAATGTGGGAAATGTGAAAAACTTTGACAAAACTCCTACTGGCCAGCATCATTAAGATATGAAAATACAGAAAATAAGACATTGATTTCTGGGGTTTCTCCACATGTCTACATTTCAAACCAATTAATTAATTAACCCATAAATTAAAGGGAACACTGTAACTTACTTCAGAAGGGTGAAATTGGTGAAATTCAAGTCAGCCCCTCAGAGACCACGTCATCTGAGGACTATTCCATTTTCTTAATCTTACTCCAACCCTATGGACATTCCAATGCCAGTTTTGTCAGTTTGTCACTGTTCATTCTTGAATGTAATACTAAATAGTTTTGTGCCTTAAACTCATACCATAACTTATTTTGTAAATCTTTCTGAGAGAATTCCATAGCATTCCAAACTAGAACTCATTTCCACTGTATCATTCCATCCAAACTAAAAAGGGGGACTAAGTGCAAGTCTTTGCACTTCACACTGAAAGTCTCAAGCAACAAAAGACCCAAAATACCATTTCAGTCAGATCCTGCACACATTAAAATTCTCCATTACTGGGAATGTAACTAAAATAAACCTCAGAAAAAATACAGTCATAAATAACATTTTCAAGGTCATAATTTAGAATTTATTGCAAATTACTGTCCTAGATGAGGACATGTGAAGACAGCACTAACAGAATGAACTGAAAAAGACATGATTTTTCTTTTCTGTAACATGTGACTACACTGAATATACATTGGGTCTTGGGGATAGGGGGATCAGATTTGGATGGACAGTGGGTTTAGGTACACGTGGGAGTACATTCCCGAAAGTACACAAAACCAAGTGTATCATTATCAAACTCATTATAAAAAAAAATAGAGCCCTTAGGCAGATTGTGACTACTGTCACAGTTTTAACAATAAATTAAGAACACAAGTAATGTGTTAATACATTTCTACTGAGAAAATGCTTCCTATGTGAAATTTGAGCTCTTGAACTTCTGAAGTCTCCTGAGTTTCTCAGGAAAGAGTATTTTTGCCATCTCTCTTCAAAACTAATTAAAAGAAATAAAAGTAGATTATTTCATGCTCTACCAAGAAACAATGTATGCAGAGATACCTCAAGCTGGGTATTCACAGTGCAAACCAGGACAGACAAAATGTCTTAAAATTTAAATCACATCCCAAGTAACAACACATATATGACAACAGAAGTACATTTGAGTGGTGGATAATCTATGAAACAAAAATGTCACTTATCTCACAAGGAAATTTGGTATCACTAGCATCTCTTACGAATCCACCAAAGACTAAATCTAAGTCAAAGAAGATTCATAAGCAGTAGTGACCACAGTCTATTTCATAGAAGCAAAGTCCATTAGATATCACTAGATGTCCTACTTTTCCCATTGCCTTCCCAAAACTAAGAATAACATCCAAATTTTCCCTGTCTAGTTCATCTCCCAGCTGTTTCAGCCTTCCTGCACTATGTATTTTTCTCCACTGACAACTGGTCTCTGCTGCGTACTTTGTGGAACAGAAGCCAAAAGCAGCAACCCCTTGGTCAGGCTCTGCAAGAGTCAGGCTACAGTCAGAATGGTTCAGGAACATGAATCAAACCACAGGATGACACTGTAATCACTTGCTAAATAACAGCATTTTAAAAATTCAGTTATTTGGCTAATAACAGCATTTCAAAAATCTACCACATAAATCTGAATCACATCTCTGATGCAAACTGGTTTTTAACTGGTTTTCAAAGAGGAATTAAGAGTTTTCACAGAGACATTAACATCGGTGAAGAGGCAAAAAGTTTAACTCTACATAGACATTTTTTGCATAATCAGAAAATGTGCATTAAGAATGAAGGGACTAGGCTTTGAATAAGAGTACTCATTGTAGATCAGATCATCATGGCCTCTCACGAGACAGACATTTCTGGGCTACACTGCAGTTTAACCATTGACAGTACTAGACAAAGGGAAAAAAACCCTTCCCATTGTTTCTCTATCAAGAATAAATAAATGTCTTTCCCTGACAATTTTCTGCAGTACATCACAGACAGTGAGCAAAGTTAAAATGCCCACATTTTTAGCCAAAGTGGGCCATATCTCCTCTTTGGAAGCACTAAGGGAACGACACAGCAAATACCCAGCCCAGAAGTGTCCTAGGGAGTGACAGGCAGAAGAGACCAGAATTGTTCCTCCACAGTGTGATCCCAATAAAAACACTGCCCTGCAGCTATACGACAGGGGACACCTGTGCTTTGGTCAAACCCATCTTGACAAGATGCTACTAAGACATACGCCTGCCACTTAGCTAAAAGACAGGCGACATTCATCGTGCATTAGGCACATTTTCTGCCATATGGCATGATGTGCTTGTACACAATTTGCAGACTATCAAAAGTTCATTTGCCATATGACTAAAACCAGCCCCATTCCCAGGCAGACATTCCTACCTCTATGAGGGAGGTAAGCTCTTATGATCGAAGGGCCAGGCATTGAATCAGAGTAAGAATTCTTCACTGGTCAGACCTGTAAGTCTTAAAATAAACTTATCTGGACAAGACTACAGTTTAGCACTTAAAAGTACTTTAAAAAGAAACAATAGGTGTGTAAAGTACTATTCCTTCATTAACAAGGAGAAAGTTGCTTATATAAAAAGTGTGTCCTCACAGAGTTTAGTTAAAATACAGATTCTCCTAGATCTTTCCCCCTGTACCAAAAGTCAAAAAATATTGATATTTCTAGATACTGAAAGCATGATTACCAAATCAATCAGCATATTATGGAAGGCATTCCAGTAGGTTGTTCTTTTTTGCTTTTCAAATAAAGATTGAAGTTTTATTTCATGAATTGAGAAAAATAGCACAGACATCAAAGCAGGTCCAACTTAAATATTGTATTGCACACAGCAAGAGTATACAGAAGTTCAAATTTGCTGTCCCAAGATAATGTGTCTTTACATACCCACACAATTACTTTGAATACAATACGTATTCAGAGTTGATGAGATAAAGTTGCCTTTCTTCAAGTACAAACAGTATCCAAGTTCAAAGGACAGCATCTGATCTTGTTCTATAAGATGCAAATGATTGTTTCAGTTGACAGAATAAACTGACAGGCTGCCTCTAGCCCACAAGTCCTAACCAACAAAAAAAAATCCAAAAGTAAATTAGCTTTTAAAAAGTATGCTTAAACAAAGGCGGGAAGGAATCTCTCCCCCAAGAAGCTCTTTTAAAAACAAGAGTCAGAGATTGTCTTCATCAGGTAGGAACTTCAGAATCATTAATGGTTTTGCGCAGAAAAAGTCACTGGGAAGAGCAACAGTCTTCACCAATACTCAATATGTGCTATTTAAAAGACCCAAAACCTACATCCACAATACAAATCCCTTCAAATTACTGAAGAAACACAAAAGGAAAACCGTAACTAATGTATAACTCCCCTTTTCAGCCACTAGCTGCTCCTTCCAAATGAAGGACAAGTCAAGCTGTCCATACAGATGATGACCTCAAATGCATGAAGACAAATGGCTCCACTTTGCTTCACACAATAAGACATTAAAAATCTTGAATTACACCATCATTCTGGTGAGATACTTTGCACCAGAGCGTAAAACAAATTTTATGAATAATTAGGAGCAAAATGCAAAGTCAAAGAATTTCTTATCTCTTTCATAAACAGTAGAAATTAGCTATTCATAAGCATATTGTCAACAGCAGCACATTCCCAAAAACAGCTTCTAATTCTGCAACCACACAATGACAAAATTTCTCTTCAACACAAGCTTCACAGCAACAAACTTTTAAAAGGTCAGTAAAAAATACTGCAACATCATAAAGGTTTCTTGGTTACAGAAAACATATTTAGAATCAGGACATCCGTGACAGTTTTACTACTGGCTCACCCAGCAAAGATGAACACAAAGACATGCACAAGAAAACAATGGAAACACACAACAACAGAAATGGACACCTAAGACAATAGTTCCATGGCAACTAGGATTGATCTTCATCTTGATTTCTACAGGATCATTCTCCCCTTCAGTATCTCACCTTCTGCTCCCAGCGCTGCACTTGCCTCCTGGTTCACACTAGCATTAGTACCCAGTCAGCGACTCAACACGCTGATTCTGCTGGAAAACAATCCTAAAAACAATGGGGTTCATTTTAGCCAAATTGTCTCCTGGGCTCAGTTTAGGTGGCAGAAGGAGGACATGTAAGCAGAACCATGCCAGTTTGGACTCAGTAGGCTGCATTATCCTCCTGGAATACTTTTCTACTCTCCTTCCAGGTAGCTTAAATCCATAAGAACTTAAACACCACAGCGTAACAGTTGTGGAATCTTAGCATCATTTCTATTCATGCCTTTCTGAAAGTGTATCACCATGGAAATACTACTGTATGTAAATTTTTGTTTGTCCATTTTCAATCTTTTTCCTTACTTCCAGGAGTAGTAGTCCAGTTTTCAGTCATAAGTGTGATGTATAAATTGTTAAATCACAGATATTTATAACACTTTTTTAGGCTAAAAAGAAGAAGGCAGCAAAAAACCAAAATAAGAACCTTTTCACAAAATTCAACTTACTTATTGATGTTACAAACATTAGTAAGTGGAAATAGAGAAATCTTCTCATCTTATTAGAATAACCTTAGTATCATGTTTAAAGCACAGAATTTTAACCAAACAGTTAAAAACTGGTTATTTAACTGGAAAAAAAAATCAAGAACTGCTAATGCAATCTGTACAGATCTCCAAAGTTATAAATAATTTTTCATATNTCTTCATCTTGATTTCTACAGGATAATTCTTCCCTTCTGCTCCCAGATCTCCAAAGTTATAAGTAATTTTTCATAATTGATCTATATATTAACTCTCACTATTTTCCTTCACGTCTACAACTTCTCAATAAGTCTTACGTTGTGCATGACAACTATTGTAACACTCTTTTGTAAGACAAGATAGGTTTAAATCAAAATAGCTCTAGTAGGCAAGCACTACAGACACAGGTCTGGATAAACCACAGCCTATAGTACTTGTCCCACTTCACATACCAGGTCACAGTTCTTGGCTGTGACCAGCAGTACATACTTTGCACACATAAGCAAACAGTCCACAGCATTTCCTGGCTTGTTAACTTCACATGCCCCGAGATGAAAGACATACTGCAGCTCTATCACTTCCAGAGAAATAAAGAATAAAAGCGTTATCTTGGAGTTACCATAGCCAGTTTCACTAATGCTAAAATCAACAACACACAGCCCCATGCAAATGACAGACTGGTTAAAAAACTCACATACACAATCACTTTGTATTTTAACACTGTGTGATGCTATCACAGCCATAGTAGCACTGCAATATTAGTATTCTACTTTACACTGGATAAACAAATGAAGATGTCAGAACTTCAGACACAGCTAGTCTCTCATTGCATGTTCAGCACTTGCATCATGGGTTTTATTTTGAATATAGATCAATTAAGTAAAAGCAGTCCTCAACCTGTCACTGAAATCAGCATGAGATACTAGACAGTTTCACAGGGAGCATGCACATTCCCGAGCAGACAAGGAGGCAGGAATAAATTAGGTGGAATTGGGATAAAAACAAGCAAATGATACTACAGGATGAAACAGGGAAGAAAAAGATATTTGGGGAAAAAATTATTGCCCTATCTCACTGCAGGATTATTTCAAGCTGTACGTCTTGGACTGCCATCAAAGGATTCCCTACTAATTTTTCAAAAGAGCAAGTTGACCATTGCTTATTAAGGCTCAAATGTCATAAAGTATGTTGAAACAATCATTTAGCAGCTCCACACCACCAAAAACAAGAAAGCCTCATTCCCTCCTCAGTTACTAGCAAACAAGGGAAGGGAAGATAGAAAGAAAATGAGAAATGATGTGAGAAACCAGTGACGATTTGCCATTAAATTTGTTCTTAGCAAGCAGCAGCCTAAAGAAAGGCCATTATCAGGTAGTTGCTGCAGTGGTAAATGAGCAATGTTGAGGTCAGCACTTAAAACAGAATTAAGATCAATCCCTTTCAAACTGTAATAACTAACACTTATTATTTTATTCATCTGTCACAGCACAGATTTCTTACATGCATGAAAGAATCCATCCAAATGTATTTTTGAGTCTCTGATGATGCCTCTCACCATGTTATTTCATTTCTGCTTGCCTCTTATTTGCTACCTTTAATGAGCCCAGTGTCTTATATGACTCCTATTTCTGCTGTGATTGAAAGTCTTTTGCCATGCACCCCTGAGCTACAGCAATGTCCAGGAAAGAGACAGGATGGATGTCCCCCTGGTTAAATAATTTCAACTTCAGTATCTTCAGTCCTCACAGTCTGCTGTTCACAAGACAAGAGAAATCAAGCTCCAGTGAAAAGGTAAGGAATAAACTGCCTTTCTTTTCTATGGAAAAAGGGCAAATGACATTTAATTGCTGAAACCTAGTAAATTTTCTAATTCAGACAAATCTAGCACAAGTTACAGAATCCCATGCTGAAATTTGTAGTGTTTTCACCTCCCCAAAAGATGAAAGCAGTAATGGAAACTGCATTCCCTACTCACAAAGCAAACTCTTTTGCAATCTCTTGACTTGTTAAGTTCTCTGCTTTTCTGCCCGTCCAATGCCTCTCAAGCACTTTCTTAGTTATACAGTTAGCAAATACTCTCTAAACATTTTAGCAGAAGTATACTATAAATTATTTCAAATGTACAAATGTATTTTTAAAATATTTTAGTCCTCAGTGGAAAGCGAAGTGAGAACAGAAAGGATAATTTTGTTTTCATAGCATCTCATTCCTTACCACTGACAGGAATGGGACAGGAGTGCAGATAAAGATTTAAATGAATATCACTCACAGCTTCAGAATTTGTGACACAGAACTCATTATAGGCAAGGTATAAAAAAACCATCTGTTTTGAGTCAATGGTGATCAGCAGTGTGCATTGGACTATTTATTATGTAGAAACCAAGATATGAGAAGCCCTGAATTCACGGTAAGACAACCAAGCATCATCCAGCTGCTGAAAAATTCAGATTACTGAGATTCCTATCTCCCATTTCACTCCTCCTTGGTGTGTTACTCTGTTGGTTCCACTAAGGAATATAAGAAACATGAGGCCTACTTAAAATGTGTTGAATGACAGGGAAAAAAAATTTCCTTTCCAAATTCCTGTCCCACCCCAAGCCCCTATTAATTAACAGAAAAAAAACCTCAAAGCAATAATTTACAATTACTCAGTATTCCAAGAACTTGAAAGAGTTTCAAGGGAACTTAAAAAAAATTATGCATTCCTCTAACCCTTTCTCCCCTTTTCATCTGCTTCATCCTCTTCAGTCCATAGTTGTCTTTTAATATTTTTGTCATGTAGGAGGAGGATACAATTCATACTTCGGTCTATTTCCCTGCTTACAATAAGCCAGTTCCAGAAGAACTGTCATGACCAGCAAGCTCTCACCTTGCTGTAGCTTGAGGGAGTCATGAACAGAGAAATTTAATCTATATATTTAGTGCCTGAAAATGTTGCTACAACTCTCACATTCTTGCCTTTATGTCTCTCTGTCCATCTGAATGATAGATCTTAAAGTGCCCTCTCTTTTAGGCCACTAGCCTTTAAAACAAATCAGCACAGAACAGTAAGTGTTTGGAGAGAAAAATCACTGGTGAACATTGCAAAACATTAAAAACCCCTGACCTTCCACAACAATCCCAAAACACAAGCTAAGTCATTATTGCCGTTGAAAGCGTGAGATTCCCTAACATCAGTGGGATTATTCAGATACATAAAGTGGGCAAAACTGTAAGCAGTAACAAATGCTTGTTCTAGAAAAGAACATGAGAAAAAAAATTTAAAAACATAACAACCACAAGCACAATTTTCCAAGAAGCTTTCAAATATGGCATTTTCAACTGCCCTCTTATTTCTAGATGTGAATATTTTAAACCAGTAACAAAGTTCCTAACTGTGCTCAAATACACCTGGCAACTTACAAACATATGGCTAATGTCTCACAGCACTAGTCTTCAGTATTTGTATCTTCTAAATCAAAGAGGATAAAAATTATTTTAGAACATCAAACATGACTTTTCTATGTAATCATCCAGGGAATGCAGTGTAACAACAGCAGAACAAATACTGTCAGTAAAAACTTACCTATTTTACACTTGCTTTACCAATGAAACATTTTAGAAGCCTGTCTACTATAATATTCCACAGGTACATCATGAAAACTTTATGATCTCTATGAGAGAAAATAGTTGGGGAAAAAGAAAGTTCTAAAGTATCACCAGACAAGGCAACATGTTTTCAGTCATTCTTTATAATCTATTACCTTCATTTTGACAATTTATTATAAGTTTTAGAAACAACATTAGTCCAGATTTTATTGTATTGACAAACTTGGAAAATCACTTTTCAACTTTTCTGACAGCAAGCCCAAATAATGTTTTGTATAGTTTCCAAATGTATAGTCTCTAAATACATGGAAGATAAAACTGAATCTAAAGCAAAATCATCACAAGACTTTCACAAATTTCTTATTAGTTTTTCCAAAACAGGTCACCAATATAAATACAGACTGCAAAAAGAGATATTGTAAATACAAATACTGCAAGTTGCACATCAAATGGGCTTGTCAGTCTCTCCTCTGTGCAGGCAATTCAGCTTCACAGCTGAGCCATGTACACTAAAGCATGGATTCTCTTAAGTACCTAGGGCAAAATCTCTTTTTGTTTGTTTTGCATGACTGACACAGGTTAACAATTATTTCAAACACTACTCTTCTGAAAAAGGTCTTTAAAATCTGTAATGAGAACTAAGGGAGTAAGGTCTCAGGACCTGGTTTCCCTTTCACCTCTAAGGTATTAATGAAACAATATTTATCCTATCCCTATAGGATGGCAAACACACAAGTGTTATGTCACTGTCTACTCTGTTAATGAGAGTGAAGACTCAAATTTTACCATCAAATATGAAGAGTCTTGAACTTTTCAGGACTACAAAATGTATTAAATTAAATTAGTAGTATACTCATTGAGGCAGTATTAGAACAAGTACATTCCATATCACATTTTGCTTTACCTCAATCATACCATCTTCTATTCTACTTTGAAAACACACATTTAAGGTCTAAAACTGAACAAAACTTCATATCCAGTATTTCTAGAGACAGTAAAGACAGAAGTTTTATACTGCCTGCATTTAAAAAAAAATCACCCAAGAATGCCAGGTGTAATAAATAACATTGTCCTGTATACCTTATCACCTCAGTAATATTTACAAGGTAATTAACATGTTGTGAAGTACAGAGGGATTTAAGCATGACGTTTGCCACTACTGGAATTTGCTGTTAAAGCAAGTAAGACTGAGCAGTAGGCCTTACAAAGCACATGATGCTCGTCAAAACTTCCCTCTGGAACTTGCAGCCAGCAAGCTTCACCACAACCACCTTTTCTAAGTTCACCTGAGAAACAGAAACCAAGGCCTTCATTTATAATTCAGTGCTGCTTGTTTCATAAATTGATAGTGTCTTTTAGAAGTTGGTTTGGTTTTGGTTGTTTTTTTTTTATATAATAAGACTGTACTGTTTCCAATTGCAACACTGTATGCTATAATATGCACAAAAGTTTTGGGGTTTAATTGCTTTTCAGCACCACTTCGGACAAAAGATACATTTTGCACTAGGTATCTTGTGCGCCTGTGATCCAGCTATTAAAAACAGTCCTTGAAGCCGACGCACAGAGCCAGCATCGGTGTCTAGCCGGCAGAGCTGCCCCTGGCACTCCGGGACGAGCAGCCTTCGCGCAGGGTTTCCCTCGCTGAAGCACTTCCACAGGAGTTTTACAGAGCTCAGCCCCGGGAGGGGCAGCAAACACGGCGGGCTCCGGCTGGCGGGGGCTGAGCGGATTTGGGCTCGCTGAGGCCTAGCGAGCACACGAGGCCTCCGGCTGCCCCGGCTCCTTCCCCGGCAGCCCCGCACACCGCTCCGGGCGGGCCAGGGGAGCGGGGGCACACGGGAGGGCCCGGCGCCCGGGATGCTCCGCAACCCAGGACGGGGAAGGCGGCCTCGCTCCGCAGCGCCCGGGGAAGACGGAGGGCGAGGAGCCAGCGCCTCCGCTTTGGGAGGGACTCGCAAACTTTGGTACCTGTCGGGAACTCCCCAAATGCCAGCAACCCCCGGCCGCTCCCAGAGAAACTCCACAGGCTTCTCTCTCCCTCCCCGCCCCAACACCAACTC
>VXBC01009255.1:676813-691561 GCA_013399945.1 Ploceus nigricollis | reverse complement strand
TGTGTGTTTTTTTGTTTGTTTGGTTGGTTGGTTTTTTTTAATATCTGTTTATCTTCTCCGTTATAGCTTTCTAGTATTCAGCCCTGTAAATTATTCTTCTGGGGCAATTTACACTTATTAAGTACTGGACTTGTTCTGTGCATAACAAGTTTTTGGATTCCACTTCAGAGGCCACATATCTGACAAGCATTGAAGTAACTAATTTGCAGCTATCTAAGTCCTACTGTTGGGTCTGCTTCTAAATAGAAAAATGTACCAGCAAGCTATTATTTTAATTTAGCTAATTGCCAGTCTGGTACAGATAAGATCTGCATTATTTTAGTCATTCTACTTATTTTATTCTGCAGTCTTGTCTCCAAATGACCCATATGCCTCCCTCCTCCAGACTATTTTGAAGATTTTGACATCTGTTATATTAAGGTAATGTGCAGTGAAACTGTGCATTAACTGTACTTCATATATGAAGTAAAGTCCTGGTAGTTAACAGTGGAGAAAAATTGAGCTGTGCTAACTTCTGGATATCTTTAAGAGTTGAGCTGCTTAGGGAATGCAGCAGAATCATTGCCTATTAAAGAGACAGATGCATTTCTTTTCATTGAGAATATTGTTTCAATGAGCTGTTTGGTTTGTAAGGGCCAGTTTTCTTGTCCATCAGTAAAACTCCATCTCCACATTTACTAAGCATTTAGTTTGTGTCCTTTTAAACAGTCTACTCAATTTTATAATTTGTTTATAGATGTTGCCCTATGGTAAGAAATTACATGTGGCAGTTGTGGGACAGGATAAACTGAATTTCCTTTTCCGTTTAAAGTTCAGTTTGCATTATCAATAAGACATTTCGTTATGTAAGTTGATAAAAATCTATAGAAGATATACATTTCTTTCTGAAACCAACTGCCAGTTACTTATCTTTGGCATTAACCAGGAGCTTTTATAACAATATAGTCATTTTCATCTTGAAAAAGCAGGCCTATTATACAGCAGCACTCCTGTACTCCTTGTCCCTAAATAATGCACACAAAAGAAAGAATAAAATTAGAAAATCTGTAATACCAAGACAAAACTGGAACATCATTTGTGTCAATACTTCCTCTGAAGGCAGTCATGGCACCTGAGGGAATACTCAGTTCCTACTCTCTGTCACCACCAAGGCAGGCAGACCCACATCTTTGATTATTGGTCAGATGAGATCCACATGGATGTGGATCTGAGTTATAACCATCTTTACCAATGTAATACTTCTCATAAGAAGATATCAATATTTTAATTCTCATAAATAAATGGAAATTGTAGTTCTTAAATTTTGGAAATGAATACGCTGAAGTCATTGCATAATTGTCTAATTTTTACATATATGCTTGTGTGTCTGTATACAGATGTGCTTACACTGAAGTATAAACTGCTGCATGGTGTTAGGCTCTCCCCTTCCTCCCTCTATCATCCATTGTTTGAGTACTTCATTGTGTTTCCATCCATTGTTAGAGTCTACAGTCCAGAATGCCAGTTTAGGACTACTTAGGCATGACAGTGTTTGACATCAGATGGACAAAAAGTAGGTGTTATTTGTGTAAACAGACCTTTAATATTGCCAGCGAGAACATATGGCTTTTTGAAGGTATTTTTTTCAAGTATACCTCCTGCATTTCAACTGATAACCTGCCTAGCATGTTGTACTGACATTGTCAGCTGACAGCATACCACAGATTGTTTGGCTTAATTACATAAGACAGCATAGTTCAGAAGATGTAAGCATGCTTTATTCAAAACACAGAAGGGTTCATATGAAGGAGGTGTCCAAAAACACAGAACAGTCTAGTTATGGCACGATTTAAGTATCTGTCAGAAAGTACGATAAATAACAAGAGGTAATCAATGTGAAAGAGCTAATCATTCCTATCTTTTGCTTTGCATATGCAAGTTTAAGTGGCCTGAAGAAATTCCCATGGCAAGTAGTGCATAGTTAAAGAATTGAGCTAAAGGGAATTAGAATCATAACTGTTTTGTGTTGACTAGAAGAAAAAATGTCTATGTGAAAATTCAGAACACAAGTATGGAAATGGCTGTATCCAAAGGAGGTCTTCAAAGGCCTGTACTTGTATCCTGTCACATAACAAGAAACATACCCACTCCAGTCTTTGCTAATGTAGTTTATCTCCTGGTACTCTCTGCTTGCTTCTTCTTTCATAATAAGGCTGTTCCTGGGACTGACTGTGATCAAATAAACCTGTGTTTGTACCTTGTCCTTCCCTAATAGGAGACTCCCTTAATTTGATCCACTGGAGTGTCATCCCTGGTGAAATGTACAGCTGTTACAGCTCTAACTTGTACTATCCACAAATGGCTCTGAAGCAGGAGCTGCAGCAGTTTCCCTGAAAATTTCCATAGTTCAGCTTTCACTGCTTGCATACAGATTTTGAGTATAGAATGAATTATATAGTATGGCAACAGAATTAATTTCTAGAAGCATCTGACAAAAATATTTGAAAATATATATTGGTTATGTTCGGGTTTTTTTAACGCTTCAACCACCAAATATGTTCAATGAGTCTGACTTCTGTCACATGCAGCTACTGTAGAACTCTAAAAAGTAATCAGTATTTTCAGCATTATAAATACTTGTTTATTTAATAACGGTGAATTTTATCTGACACTATGTTTTCAAAGAAAAAAACACACACCAAAAAATTCTCCCATATGCAGTGAGATTTTTACTTTTAAAAAGTGTTTAAAAAGTCCTGCAAAGAAAAACTATGTACATGCATGAGGGAGGAAAGGAGGAGGAGTGCTGCTTTTACTGTTGTCAGCTTCTGATGCATGTATACATCTGACAGTAAAAGATCTTTGAATAATATTGTTTCTGGTTGAATTTATGATGAAGCTCTGTAGAATTGATGGAGCCAGATAATGTTTATGCTCATCCAGCTTTTCTTGTTATTCCAAAGCCTGCTCTATCCACTTACATCCATTTGAACAGCTTGCTGCTTAGACAGTTCTACAAAGTTTTCCCAGAGTATCAGTGGAGAAAGACTATACCAGGTTCTGCTTCTAGCCCTTTTTTTCCCCAGAATTTTGGCCTCTTTTTTTTTTTTTTGCTTTCAGGCATGCATAGGAGAAAGTACTAAGCAATTACGTGTTTTGAGTCAAGGCATACTATGAATCTGAAAGTAAGCACAGAGAATGATTTTAAGTTAGTGTTAGTCTGATTAAAAGTTTAGAGTAGAAAATGAAAAGTTTAGAATGGAAATGATGTGATATGAGCTTTACCTCAAAGTTAGCTACGGAAATGTGAGCAACATTTTCATGGTAAAATCTTCTCAAACTCACCCCAAGCCACTCATTAACCTGACTTAACATTAAATTCTGCTAAGTCTGATTCATACTGCTGAAATTTCTGTGGACGAAGAGAAAAGAAGATGGAGAATTTTGGTTGTTCCAAAACCCCTAGAACTGATGAGGTTCAAATTAGTGTCTGACGCATATTCCCAAAAAATTCTTGATGCAGTCTTGGTGTTAAACCTCCCGTAGTAACAGCCTCACTGTATCTTTTTTGTATTTCTGATACTTGTACACACATTTAGGTTTCCTGCATTTTGTCATATCTATGGAATTACTCTGTATATTCACTGCTACCTAATGGCTTTGGAAAACCACAAAAAATGTCTGGTTAGCCAGGAAGGGTCCCAAGAGCCTGGTCTTCTCTTTTGGCCACATATAAGAAAGAAGCTGGCCAGCAGTAGAGGATTACTGCTCATTGGCATGAAGGGAAGAATGGAGGAACTTCTCAATAACAGCTCCTTTGGCAGTGAACAGCAGTTAATTTCTTGAAGTATTAAAGATGTTTTATGAACTAGTATTCAAGTTCACAGGTTTACAGAGCTAATGCTTTTTAACAGTCCCTCTCTACTGTTGCAAGGAGTTAAGTGTTCCCACCTCAGCCAGAAGAAAGCACTTAGTATGTTTGCTGTGTTGTATCTAAGGGGGGGAAACAGATGAAACATGAAAAGTCATGTTTTAGCAATAGCATCCCAAAGTACATTTCTTCTCTGTATTACCCATGTACTTTCAGGAACACTGTGCAGTGAATGAAGTAGACTGGACTAAAAGAATATTTAACACCTGCATTACAAAAGAAAAAATTATTCTCTGACTGATGGAGAGGCTTAGGGAACCTTTCTTCTAACAAATGAAAAATTGTATTTTAAATGCAAAGAAGTATAGACTTGCCAAACTCTACTATAAAAAAGTGCTTCTTTTCCCCTTTACCCACTTTTCATCTCTTCTTTCCCCTCAAAAATACAGTCTCTTTGCATGAATCCAAAGTATTTTGATGTCTGACCTAGCCAATAACAAAGGAACCTCAATCCTATCGTATTGATAAGTGAGGCTAAAAACCATGCTGCAAAAATAAAATCAATCTGTGCAAATTTATAGCAAAAATGGAACTGATCCATCAATACCATGATTTAGCACTTCTAGACTGCTAGAGATGTTGCTGAACTGTATGAATCATTCCATGGCAATTTTCATTCTAGTCTGGTTATCCAAAACCCAGAATCCCAATGTTTGCACTTTTTGGAGGATTGAAATCAT
Organism: Ploceus nigricollis; assembly: GCA_013399945.1. Lineage (NCBI taxonomy): Eukaryota > Metazoa > Chordata > Aves > Passeriformes > Ploceidae > Ploceus > Ploceus nigricollis. Next base: position 686,971 of record VXBC01009255.1, on the reverse strand, counting down.
TTGAAGAACACAGCATGATATTATTATGTCCACTTTTCAGTGAGCATCAAAAAAAGAATTGTGTTAAGTGACATGATGGAGTAAAAAATACCTATATGAAATAGAGAAGGTATTAGAATGTTGGGTGCTTTCAGCTCCTGAACTGAATCTATTGAACTGAATTATGTCGATTTTATGATTTCAATATGTGGTCTCAGAAATGCTTGGGATAAGTTTTATTATCACAAGGAAAACATTATAATTCATACAAAAATTCCTTTTTTTGGTATCTTATTCCCAGGTAAAATATGTATAGAAGTTATCAATTTCATACAGTCAAGCATGTGTTATGAAATGTTTGTGTCCACATATAAGACACATGACAATATTTCAAGTTCTCTCCTTTGAATTTCTTTGTGGAAAAACGTAACAAAAGCATAAATTGTAGTTGGCTGTACTTGTGTGTCCATAAATGAAACACACTAGTAAAGAAACAGCTTCCAACACCATAAAAAGATTACACTGAGCACGAATTTAAAAATATTTTGAATCTAGGCAAAGTCTGCAAAATTTAAGTATTAAATAATGCATAATCCTTGGGCTATGAAATATCAGAGCTGTTGCTGATTATCAGCTGTTCTGTAAAGGTGGAAGCAAAAGGATATATAGTTGATGCTTATACCAAAGGAATCACAGGATTACAGGATGATGGAGGTTGGAAGGGTGTCACCTGGAGGTCATCATGTTCAATCTGATTACACAGAGCACCCTAGAGACAATTGCCGAGGATCATGTCCAGGCATTCTTTTTAGTATCTCCAAGAATGGAGATGCCCCAGCCTCTCAGGTGAACATGCTCCACTGCTTGGTCACCCTCACAGGAAAAAGGTGTTTCATGATGTTCGGAGGGAAACTCCTTGTCTCAGTTTGTGACCATTGCCTCTGATCCTGTCACTGAGCACCATTGAAGAGCCTGGCTCCATCTTCTTTGCATCCTCCCTTCAGGCATTTCTATTCATTCATGAGATACAATGGAGCCTTTTCTTCACCAGGCTCAAGAGTCCTACTTGCTCAGTCTTTACTCACGTGTGAGGTACTCCAGTCCTTTAATCATCCTTGTGTGGTGCTTTGCTGGACTCTAGCAGAGGGAAGCCCATCATTGTACCCAGCATGCCAGATGTGACCAGTGCTGAGTAGAGGAACAAGATCACCTTCCTCAGTCACCTTGTATCACCAAGGATCACCTTGGCCTGGAGTGTGTACTGGTGCATGAGGTTATTCCTCCTCAGGTACACGACCTTGCTTTTTTTTTTTTTGCTGAACTTCATGAGATTCCTGTTTGCTCGTTTCCCCACATCTTTAAAGGGCACAAAAGCTTGCCTTTTAAATCAAACATACCAAACCAAAGAAACTGCTGAACTGCAAACTGGCTTCTTGAACTGTAGGCCAGAGGTACCCTGGCAAGTAAGCGACTGGATGTTTGGAATCAGTGGTGCTTTGCTTTTAGTCTCTCTAGACAATCAGAACAAGTGATAAACTGTGTCAAGATTGTGGTCTCTGCAGCTGTCAGTGGTGTTGTGGACATCATCACTCATAAAAGACCTTGGTTCTTCTACAGAAGCATTAATACATGACTGTACAACTCAATATGCCATCTTCAGTAATTGAAACAAATTGAAGTGTGGGGGGGTTAATATGAAGAAGAAAAATGGTATTTTCAAATACTGGTTCAGAAATTCTCTGATTGCTTAACATGGACACCTTTTTTCCCCAAACATAAATGTGAAAGAAGTGCAATACTCTTATGCAGCAGCGTGCTTCCCACTCCAGGAACACAAACAGTAAGTTTGGGCATTGCTTTTAGATTGTAGAATTAGGTCTTCCTCCCCAAGGAAGTAAAGTGGAGTATATCTTCAAAATACAGAACAAGGTACAACTTCCATCTAGTTTCACCCCCTATAATTAAACCAGGATCCATGGTGATTTTTGATCTATGACTGATGGTCACTGTACCCCCAATGTGCACTGTCATACCTATACCAATCTTGCTGCTCCTTTCTCTGGAAGATCCCCTCAACCCCACTTCTTGGAAGAGTCTTGTAAGTGGCTGTAGTGCCTCTCTACCTGTTGCTGTGCACAGGCAGCAGAGGACCATACTGCCAACAGTGACATCTGCTGTTCGAGTCATTGGCTGTGGTTGTCATTTAAACCATTCCACTCAGCCAGAAAAACAGAGCCGAAGTCAAAACAGGAGTTCTTAGCCTGGGTTCTGCTCGGGAAGGGCTCTAAGTGAAGGGGGCTATGCTGCACGTCCTGCAGTGGCCTCAAAACAGCACCAATAGCCGCTCTAGCAGTGAGAGCTGGAAGAAGACTTGGTATTTCCATAGAGTTAAAGAAGCGTTTGGACAACACTCCCAGATGTGTAATGTGATTCTTGGGGTTGTCCTGTGCAGGGCCAGCAGTTGGAGTCAATGATCCTTGTGAGTCCCTTCCAACTCAGCTTATTCTATGACTCTAAGAAGCAGCAAATGGAGATAGAGGTCTGTTGACACCCTTCCCATTGGTGTGCCTTCTACACTATTTTCAGGGAACAAGCTGTTCTCAAGCTATGTGTAACATTGCTAATCACAGATGCCAAGATGCTGTTAAGAGAAAACAAAGATCTGTCCAATTAAAACCAGATTTTTTAAAATTTAGATGGTTTTCATAGATCATGGGCAATCTAACACAATATTTTGTTTTATTTTGGGAAGAAAAGGCAAGGAAATATCCTGAGGCAATGAAGGAGAAGATAATGAGTTGTTTATGAAAAGACATTTTCTTGAATGAAGTAAATCCTTAAATCAGTTTCAGAAAACAAAAAATCAAAACATAGCATAAAAATCTCAAAAGCACATACATGCACATTTTGTGTCCATAATAACGCATGAAAGAGTAATGCTTTTATGTATTTATCTTTAAGAGGTCTTTTTTGATGTATCAACATAAATGAAGAAAAACTGAAAATAGCTAAAATTTTTCACTGTAGTGAACTTGCAGTGCTGTTCCTGCCCATAATCCTATAAGGCAAGAAAGAAAAGATAATGGTACACTGCCTTTTAACGCAGCAGAGTTTACAGTAACACATTCACAGTATTCCACATCTGTGCAATATACTTCTCTAGCAGTCTCATTTCAATAATATATTCTAATCCATTAAACTCACTCTGGTGAGCTTGCAGTGAACCATGATGTTTCCAAATTAAAGTAAAATAAAAAAAATAAACAGACTGCAGAGCTAAAATTCTTTTTCATAACCTTTTACTTATTTACAGAGGATTCATATGTTTAAATATACAAAACCATCATGACAGAATAATTATGATGTTTTGTCATGTCATATTTTTTGAAACCATGTCAAATACTGAACTGAAGGACCTGCAGAAAACTAAGAAATAGCAAAAGTGAATAAAACCAAAGCCAAGCATTGATGGATGAAGGACAAAGGGTAATGAGCACATCAAAACTTTGTTTTCTCTGCTGCAGTACCTGACAGTTGATACTTCTGCAGTGCCAAGCTGAGTCCTGCTAGTCCAGTGATTTCAGTTCTTAACCTGATCCCATATTCCAAATGGCATCCAGCCTGGGTGCAGCACAAACAGTGTCAATTTCAGGGTACGACAGGGCTTCTTCACCTCTGGAAAGCCTTGCTTTTCCTGACCAATGCTGGTTTATAATCTACTTGGATTGTCACACATGATTTCTGAAATCTGAGATTATCTCAATGTGTAATTAGGCTATTCGTATTTTTAATGTGTACCTGTATAACCAAATTGTTCTGGGACAAGTCACAGGAGCAGGCTTTCTTGAAAGCAAACATGTAACCAGTAGGAAGAAAAGTACATTGCTAAACTAAGCAAGGGTAATGGAATACCAAACCAAATAGGAAGGTTGCCTTCAAATAATTCCAAGAAACCCAAAGAGCTGAATATTAGTAACTGTTGAATTTTTAATTTAAACAAGTCAAGCAGGGAATTTTTGCATCCTAAAACCTCCACAGATTTTAATTTATATATACCAGAATTAAGTAAAGCTATACCATTTCCATCACAGAATTCTTCACTCTTGTATTTTATCAAATGTGTTTAAATCTCATCCTGAAAAAGTGGAAATGAGTATTTCTATTTTGCAAGTGTACATAATATGATCAAATAACTTCTTAATCTCTTCTTTGGTAAGTTTTCCCTGTAAAGCCCACTTCCCAGACTTCCCACTTCTTTCATTTCTCTCTTCTGACTCTCTTCCAGTTAAAGAAGCTCTTTCTCTTTGGAATGTCAGAAGTAGAACTAACTCCCCATGAGTAGTCACACTAATACCAGATACAGAGATAGGAAGCATCTATCCCCCTCTGTAACAGTTTCCATTATTTTCCCTAATCCTGTAGACTGGATTAATTCCTTCTGTTACACCACCTCACTGGGACGAACTTGTGTCCGAAAATTGCTGCTGTGACTGAAACTCCTCTTCTGAGACAGATTCCCAGGACAAAGGGCACCCTCCTCTACTGACAACCTGTATACTTCTTCCCTAAATAACACAATTTTTTTTTCCTATTGAATCCCTATTCTTTACTTTTGACATCATATTCCAAAGTTCAGCCCATTCCAGTGCCATCTCCCACTTTTTCATAATTTATTGTCAGGAAGTATTTTATTACCATCACTTATTGATATTTAATGTGCCTTTTGCCCAGCTACAAGACAGAAGTATTTCTTGACCATGTCTGCCTTTTTTTCTCTACATTATATCTGATTCTGTTGTTGCTATCCATGAATGGAACAGTACCTCTTGTGATGCCAGAATGTGAAAAACTAAACTACACAAAGTCAAAATAGAGGACTCAAAGTAGACCTGTATTTTTGAGCTGTGATGCCATCAGAATTATTCTGAGGAAGCTGATGTACATTTTAAGGTTTTCCAAGCAAGGATTTGTATATACCTTTATTTTACTTGAATCCATTTTGATTTAACTAATGTAGTATTAACAATTTTTTAAAAGGGATTCTTATTCTTTTTTCACAAATTTTAGTATAATCTTAATACCATCCATTAATCTTAAAATCCATAAATTTTCTCCAGAATGGCCCTACAAATTTCTGTGATTTTTTAAAAATAAGGGCTAATAGTTATAGCGATAACAACAAAAATATCATTAAGACCTTACTTCAGCCCTACTGGTCTTGCTTTATGTCATTGACAATTTACTTCACAATGTGTAATTTTTGACTAACCACAAAATAATTTGAACTTTTTATTAGGTAGTCTAGAATTGTTCTGTAAAGATACCATAATTTTTGGTTTATAAAGTAAATTTGCAACCCAAGAAGACACAATCAAAAAGCCCTGGGCTTAGAGAAATTCAGTAATCTTAAGTTTCTTTTGCTGAAATCCCCTTTAACATTTTGATAAATCTTCTGGACACTTTTCATTTCCCATCAATTCCTAGATGGCCCTTCCTGTCCCCAGCCCTGAACCCTGCCTCCTTTCCAGAAAATCTCAGTCACCTTTCCTGCAGGGACAGCTTGACAAATTGATGCAAGATAAAGATTTGGCATTCCTGCTCTGACTCCCCATCTGCCTGGAAGAGCTGTAGTAAGAGCACAGAAATGGACATAACCCTATGCTGCAGCATATCATTTTCTGGACATTTTTCTGCCATATGAAGTTATGATTTATGGCTCAAATTAATGAACACATACTCCCACCTTCCCCAGGGGTGTTTGGGTGTTTTGGAGCCACCAGGCTGTGGCATTGGAAAGCTGCAGACCTTTGGTTTCAGTACGAGCAACACCTGGACCTCTCCTTCCTGTGGAGAGCACTGGGAACGGCAAGAGGTTTTTTATCTCCTGGACTGTAGAAACGGGCCCCAGCAGCCAGGCTACATTGCTTCACTGAATGGGCCTGGCTGGCTGCATCCTTATCCTCCTGCCATCAGCAGAGCTTTAAGTAGGGAGGATTTTGTCACACTTCTTCTCTTTCAGCAAAGCAGACTAATAGGACTTTTCTTATGGCTCAACGTTTCTGATTTTCTACAGTCACAGGCAGACATTACAACAAGGAATAAGATTATCGTGATCTTCTTTCAAATTTCTTTTCAAACCACTAGTCCAGATACTTGAGTACTTGAGAAATACTGATCACTGTCTGATAATTTTGAAGAAATAATAATAATAATAACAACAACAACAACAACAACAACAACATTTGGAAGGCTCTACAAGAAAGTGTATGTTAAAAATATATGTAGGAAGGGGATGCGTCAGAACCAGTTACGTTAGTACATTAATTGTTACACTCAATAAATCAACATATTATTGTTATACCCAAGTTTATATTATTACATCCAGAGGGGAAACAAGTGTCACAAGCAGGTGAGCAAAAGGTTTCTGCTGGCAGGATCAAACTGTGCAGAGCTAGAGGTATACAGTGTTTCAGAAGGTTTGAGGCACTTTCAGAATTCAGTCTTTCTAACTGCCTACACAGAAAAGTTTTCAAATCTGTTTGCATGCTTAGATTTTAAGCTAAAAAGATTAGATTTTTTTTATGCTGTGATCACATGTAGGTAACAGGACACATGTGCAGGTACAGTACAATGTTTGGAAGAGCTGAGCCTTGTGAATCAGCAGAAGCTCAGAAACTTAGCAAAATATGATTTTAAGTTAAATAGCAAAAATAATGGTAAGTGTATATATGTATAATTTGACAATAGATTAGGTTTTGCTATTCTCTGCTAAGAATGATACCTTTAATCTCTTGCTGCATCCAAACATTTATTTGACAAACATAAGCACGATTTTTTCATAAATATTACAAAAATTGTGTCTTAAATAAAAATATTGTTGCCAGGGGGCAAAACTTTAGATAATATATGCAGAAGTTACAGTAGCATCCAGGAGTTCATATTTTGTAGCCATTTACATTAGGGAAAACCTGTATTAACAGTTAGCATTTTTTTTCCTCAGCAAAGTGCGTTCAAAATATTTGCTAATTAAAACCTTTATATCTTTTAGACAGTAAAAGTGCTTTTTCCAACCTGCAACAGCTATGTAACTTATTTTATTAGTGGTTTGGTAATAAAGTCAGATAAACCTTTGATTTAATAATTAGCATTTATAGAGTGCTTTCTGCCTTCAGAGCACTTTGCAAACATTAACTAATTAATTCTTGTAACTGGCTCTCCTGTAATTTGGGGAAGCAAGTATGTTCATAGACATTTGCCTATGGTAAGGGGAAGAAAGTATTATCTAAGACATGTTATGAAATAGAGACTTAAGACATAATATAAATTAAGTTATTCACCTAAGTTCATGAAGATGGAAATGTTGTCAAAGTAGGAACTGAAATTAAGTTATTGTTGTGGTTTAATCTGGCAGGCAGGTGAGCACAACACAGCTGTTTGCTCACTGTCCCCCTGCCACTGGAATGGGGAAGAGAAGGGGGGAAGAAAAGGTAAAATTAATGGGTTGAGATAAAGACAATTTAATAGAACAGAAAAGAAAGGAATAATGATGATAGTGATGGTGGTGATGATGATGACAATGATGATGAAAATAATAATAATAATAATAATAATAATAGAAGGAGAATTGGAATATACAAAACAAGTGGTGCACAATGCAATTGCTCACCACCCACTGACAGATGTCCAGCCAGTTCCCAAGCAGTGGCCCCTGGCCAGCTTTCCCCCTTGTTTATATACTGAGCATTCTTGCAACTCACATACCTGTCCCTCTAGGGTTCAGGCTGGTTTTCCTCCTGTCCTCTCTGAATTCATGCAGTTAAAGCCACAGGGTGACCCATGGTGTGTAGTCACTCTGTCCTCTCTCTTGAGCAGAGTCCTCGTAGCTGAGATAGTGGTCCGTAGTGATGGGGAGTAGAATATATGAATTGCTGGAATTCACAGGATAGTTTTTGGGGCAGTTTCTCCACCGCTGAGGCGTAGGTCCATAATGAGGCAGAGATACTTTCTTTATATTGCCAGAGTTGGACACCAATTCACCCACTGTTTTTCCCTCTCTGTCGCTCTAGGTCATTACTGACAATGAGTTGGCATACCATGGTGTTGAGCTCGATATAAACTTCCACACATACCTTTCTCCATTTGTCTGGGTGATATACAACAGCTTTTTTGAAGGGATACCTTTCCCTACGGTCTGACAGGTGTCAGCTCCAGAAGCTGAGTACTTGTGTCCCTTTTCCTACTGCATTGTCAATGCCTTCTTCCCTAGAAAAGGATCCCAGCTGTCTGGCTTTCCTACCCTCTAATTTCAGGGTTATCCCAGCAAAAAACCTGAGAGTTGACAATGTACTCACCTGGATGAGGGCTGAAATCTTTTCAGATATCTCACATCTCACCTGGGGATAGGTTACCCTCTCCTTTATGAGTCCTGCACCTTCTTTCTCAAGTTCTCCTGATGGTCCTGCTCTGGAGTAGTCTGCCTTGTCACTTTTTCCCTTAGTAAGGGAAGAATTTCTTCCTTTTCTAGGTGAGTTGACTTTTGCTTCCAACATTTCTTCTTGTGTATTGGGCAGCTGATACTGGCAAGGGTTGGTTCTCTAGTTCAAGTGCAGTGCTTGTCATGGAGGTTGGAGTAGCCACATGCCTGTGTCTACTCAAGCCTGTCAGGGGGCTTGGAGTAGCTGTAGTGCACGTTGCAGGTGTTGGAGTAGCTGTAGTGCATGTTGCAGATGTTGGAGTAGCTGCAATACCTGTTGTTTTCTCATCAGATCCAAACACTTTCTGAAGTGGTGGCTGATTTTTGGGGTGCTTCAGCCAGGCAGCAGCTGGGCTGCAGCAGCCCCCCGGTGAGCTCTGCTGGTCCCAGCTATTGAGGGGTTGATGCAGGGACAGACAGCAGTGAGGCGGGACTTGGGTGCAAGCTGAGGTGTTTATTCAGCAGATGTCGGAGGTCCAAGACCCCGGGCAGAGGCCTTGGGAGGGATTATATGCTCTCACAGAAAGGAGAGGGGGTCATGGGTTACAGACCAACGGGTTACACGTAAGGGAGTGGAATAGGGTGGAATGACATGGATATGGGGTTGGCCCACGGAGGGATATGGACAGGGAAAACTCTGGAAAGTGGGATAGGATTAGGGAGGATTGACAACTGGGAGGTGGAGTCCCAGAGCCTGACAAACCACCGGGTGAAACCATAACTGGGAATGGAGACTGGGTCTGGATTATACCAAATATAACAAGCACGATACAGAAATAAATCGTAAGATAAAAATGCACCGCAACAACTTTCTTTTCCCTTTGCAGGTGCTGAGTAGTGTTGAGCAGGGCTTGGTTGGCCTGGGCCAGTCCCCAGCATGTTGCAGTGATTTTTGTCTGTCTGGAATGGTCAGGGTGATGACATAACTTTTCCAAATATTTTACTAATTATTCAGTATTCTCCGCTTATTCAGAAGTGAAGTTCTGAAACATTGGAGGTTTGCAGTGTCCGAGGTACTTGCTCTTACTATCCCCCATACCCTGCCACTCATAACTATCCAGCCTTGGGGGAGATCTCTGGGTGGTATTCTTAAGTAGTTGTTTAAATGTGACCTGAAACATATTCAGGAGTAGGAGACATATCAACAGGAATATGCTGGTTTGAACATCCTGAGGATATAAAAAATTTTCAAGAGCTGTTTTAACTAGACTGGAGGAGAAGGGGAAGGTGAAGGAGAAAGGGAAGGTGCAGGAGCAGAGGAAAGTGTCCTCCCTTGTGTTCCCCACAGATTAGCGCTTTGAGTTGAAGAGGTAAAGAGTGTAATTATTAATAATTAATAGTTCCGAGATGGCTCCCAAAGTACTGAGATGATGGTAATGCTGAGTAAAAATACTAGATTAGTTTCATGGCCAGTAATTTTATCCTATCATAAGCCAGTGTTACAAAGTACAACAAAGTTGTATCCTTGATCCAGGCCCCAGAGGTGATAAACAGCACAACAGGGAACACACACAGCAAATAAAGTGTTACATAACACAGCCCTGAGAACAAGTGCAACAGCTCTGATAGGAATTTAGTCAACATTGTGACCAGCAACTATTAAACAATTTCATAAATGCTTATAGCAAATTTGTTTTAACACATTTTAGTCTGATCTCCTCTTACACCTGCCCTTTGTGCCCCATGTTGGGTGGGCATTGTGGTTT
>VXBC01009255.1:651459-675671 GCA_013399945.1 Ploceus nigricollis | reverse complement strand
GGATATGGACAGGGAAAACTCTGGAAAGTGGGATAGGATTAGGGAGGATTGACAACTGGGAGGTGGAGTCCCAGAGCCTGACAAACCACCGGGTGAAACCATAACTGGGAATGGAGACTGGGTCTGGATTATACCAAATATAACAAGCACGATACAGAAATAAATCGTAAGATAAAAATGCACCGCAACAACTTTCTTTTCCCTTTGCAGGTGCTGAGTAGTGTTGAGCAGGGCTTGGTTGGCCTGGGCCAGTCCCCAGCATGTTGCAGTGATTTTTGTCTGTCTGGAATGGTCAGGGTGATGACATAACTTTTCCAAATATTTTACTAATTATTCAGTATTCTCCGCTTATTCAGAAGTGAAGTTCTGAAACATTGGAGGTTTGCAGTGTCCGAGGTACTTGCTCTTACTATCCCCCATACCCTGCCACTCATAACTATCCAGCCTTGGGGGAGATCTCTGGGTGGTATTCTTAAGTAGTTGTTTAAATGTGACCTGAAACATATTCAGGAGTAGGAGACATATCAACAGGAATATGCTGGTTTGAACATCCTGAGGATATAAAAAATTTTCAAGAGCTGTTTTAACTAGACTGGAGGAGAAGGGGAAGGTGAAGGAGAAAGGGAAGGTGCAGGAGCAGAGGAAAGTGTCCTCCCTTGTGTTCCCCACAGATTAGCGCTCTGAGTTGAAGAGGTAAAGAGTGTAATTATTAATAATTAATAGTTCCGAGATGGCTCCCAAAGTACTGAGATGATGGTAATGCTGAGTAAAAATACTAGATTAGTTTCATGGCCAGTAATTTTATCCTATCATAAGCCAGTGTTACAAAGTACAACAAAGTTGTATCCTTAATCCAGGCCCCAGAGGTGATAAACAGCACAACAGGGAACACACACAGCAAATAAAGTGTTACATAACACAGCCCTGAGAACAAGTGCAACAGCTCTGATAGGAATTTAGTCAACATTGTGACCAGCAACTATTAAACAATTTCATAAATGCTTATAGCAAATTTGTTTTAACACATTTTAGTCTGATCTCCTCTTACACCTGCCCTTTGTGCCCCATGTTGGGTGGGCATTGTGGTTTAACCAAGCAGGCAACCAAACACCACACAGACACTTGCTCATCAACCTCCTGCCATGGAGATGGGAGAGAGAACTGGGAGAGAAAAAAAAAATAAAATTCATGTCCTCATGAGATGAGGACAGTCCAATAGGACAGAAAAAGCAGGGGAAATAATAATAATTACTATGAAAATAATAATAATAATAATATACAAAACAAGTGATGAACTTGTTCACTCAGATCATTTTACTGATTTTGTCTGGGAGGGTTCAATGAGGTCTGCCAAAGCAAAGCAAAGCAAAGCAAAGCTTTACAAAGCAAGGCAAAGTCAGGCAAGGCAAAATAAGGCAATGCAAAGCAAAGCAAAGCTTTGGGTACTAAGGAGGCCCCTCCATCTTCTCTTAACCCAGCACCTCAGGCCGCCTGCTGGTGGTATGTGCATTCCTCAGAAAAACATGGCATGAAAACACAACAGGTTTGCCCACATGTGCTGGGCCCAGGGTGTGACCATTGGACAAGGAGGGGACCTCAGCAAGGGGTTGCAGTGGGCTCTCTCCTTGGGGTTCCCAGCCCCTGCACCTCCCACAGTCAGTGACATCCAACCAAGCGGGCGTGTGAGGCTGGGAGCAGGGAGTTGGTGATATGCAGGATTGGCAGGGTGCAGCAGTGTACCCAAGCATCAGGCTTAATAGATCTTCCAATACAGTGGTGCTCCTCTGGGCTCTCTGACCTCGCTAATGAACTCTTCCCACTCTGCTCTATAGGTGTTAGCTCTCCTAAGCCATCGCCACAATATGAAGACAAAATTTTAAAAAAAGCAGAATTCTCCTGCTGATGGCTTGCTTTATTTCTGCCTTGAGTACAACCTGCTACAAGTATTTATTATTGTAAAGGTGGAATATTGTTTGTTCCCTTTGTTTCCTATGGGTTTATTGATTTGTGATCTACAATAATGCAGGTTTCCTTTTTATTGCATCCCATCTAGCCACTATGTTATACTGCATTTTACCCATATGATAGATATGTAGATTTTTGTATGTTGCAAGTGGTATGAGGAGAGCACAAACTGCAAGAAGGCTGTGTCATGGCCTTGGTGGTATCAGAGGGTAATGAGGAATCTCTTGCAGGTTTTTGACTCAGCAAGGCAAGTAAGGTCTCTTGGTTCACAGGCTTCAGGAAATTTCTTGAAATTACGGTAATATTTTTACAGAAAATAAAAGCCATTAATACAATTTTAAAATTAATGGCTTGTTTTCAGTGACATGTAGAATTCCGTCATGTATGAAGGTCCAGTTGTTAGTCATTTTTAGTTTTGCTAAATGTTTGGAATTAATATTAGTTTGTCAGATTTTGTAAGTGTATTATTTTTTGTGTGATTAAATCATAAGCTAGTAATTAATTGCATTACTGCTGTGCATCAGTTTCTCTTCAACAAACATTTGAAAAAGCCAAGAAACTTCAGGATGTTTTTAGTAGCTCAACCAACTTTTCATATATCATGCGTCTTCTTTGAGCAAGAAAAACAGAGTGAAACAGCAACAGAGTGGTATCTGCTAATGCACACTTCATCATTACTTTCAGATAAACAAAACAATTAAATAATGTAGGAGGTTTGTAAAGATGAGAGCATTAGGGGCTAAGAACCCCTTGGTGATTGGCTATTTGTTAAGTATTGAAAAGTAACTTTTTATAATTCTGTTTCTGTACGTCAAGTGGAGACTACTAGAAAACAGAGCAGTGCTGTGTTTTGCAATTGGTGTGCCAAGCACTATTTCTCTATGGAAATGAACAGATTTTTTTTTAATTTGCTACTTTATTGTATTTATAATTAGCTGTCTGGAAAAAAAAGTTCTCTTTTAGCATCTGCAGTGATGCATTGATTCTTTCATTACAGCAAATACACATGACCCCCGGTGTTCAACTGTAAACAATAATAGTTACTGGCTTCATTAGGAAGCTAGCAGATGGCTTGTAAGTTCTCATGGTAGCATTTATCCATTTGAGGCTTGCAGCGTGCAAATGTTTGTCTTTTAAACAGGCTAAAACAATGTAAAAGGGACTCTGTGCTTTGTTTTTATTAGTAGCAATTCATTTGTTTTGCAGATTTGAATCCAAGTATCTGAGTGCACTGTCAATATTTTCTGGCTGCAGGTAAAATACTCTCTCTCACAGAGGCTTTGCCTCTGTGCCATTTTCTGTACCAGAAGAAATGAGGCTATATACTACTTCCAGAGCTTTGACCGAGATGTATTTTTCCNTTCCCCTTCCCCTTCCAAGTGATGCCCTCTTTTATCAGAGAGGCAGTACTGCCCATAGTTTACCCTACACAGGCTGGGGATCTGGCCATGACAATCATTAGTGCCCTTTTGTCATTCCAAAACATTTACAGAGCCAAAGTTTTGTGCACAGCTTTGGAATACCTGATGAATAACAGCTCATTTACTGTCATCACCAGTCTGGAGTGTGCCTGGAGCGTGATGAACTTTAGGGTGCTTCCCAAATAGGCTGCAGGCAGTTGCAATGATTGTCAAACATAACTGCCACATTTATTATCTCAATAGCCAGAGCTATCTGAAGACCAGTTAATATTCAATAAAATTTAGTAGACCACAATAGCACTTTTAGAGCAGAGCACTGTGTGAGCCTTTGATGGCTTTTCCTGTAGTGCAAATACAGCTCAGACTCTCATTACTCTTTTCACTCAGTTTTGTTGGTAGCTGGAATCAAGCTACATTATCAAGAGGCAGAAGCAGGGGTCTTATATTAAATATGCTGTTAAATGCCTTCAGTTTTCTTTGAAAGCACAGATATGTGGTGGTGCAAACTCCCTTGAAGAGTTGCACCACGGCATTACAACTGGATCTGCACATGGAGAAACCAATAAATACTTCATAGTTTGTGTTCGTTCAGTATTGGCTGTTCACAGCTTCTTCACATAAGCATTTGGCTGTTGGTTTTTTACAATGTGAAGGTAGAAATCAGCCATTCAGAAAGGACCATCAAAAATTGGAAACTTTTTATAGGAAAAATCTTATTTTGAGCATTTAAATGAACCTGACTGCCTGGGTCTCCTGTTTCCTTTTTGTACAATAAAGGCATGAGTATCAATGTCACTATAGGACATATCAAGAAGGGAAATTTGAGTAAGCAATGGTGTAAAATTCTTTAGGGTTTCATATTTTCATGTTTTATATTCAGTTTTAAAACTTAAAATTACTTTTGTTTGGAGGGACATCTGTATATCCTGGAAGAGATATTGGAATTTTGCTTTCAGAGCATGTATTTTCACTTTTTATCCTCTTCTGTTTTATTAAAAATAGTATTTGCATAAAAAACTTCCTTTCTTCTAAGCACATCTGCTCTTGCTTCTAACTCACCTGAAGATCTAACCCTTTGCATATGATATCGACAATGAAGAATAAGCAGCAGGAGCTGATGAGCTTTCAAGAAATAAAGATCCTATTTTCATGCAAATTTACTAGTAATTAAAATCGTTGGGAGAAAAGAAAAAGGCAACTCAATATGTAATACATTCAAATTTAATTTGAAGTATAATAGTTTTAAACTTTTCCATAAGAACACCCAGATTCTTTAAGTGGTTTCATTTTGAGAACAGTAATAATTGTCATTCAGATTAATGGATTAGTTCTTCTTCTCAAAAGACACCTTTAAATAAGTTTAGGGGTATATACTAAGAAGTCTTAAAGGTTGGGTTTTTTCCCCTGTGGTTTGAAATAAAGTTAAATTCCTAAGTGAACTGAACTTCCATTCAAGCCTGTGGGTGAAGTATGGCTGTACTTAAACATTCAGCCTAAAGCCTACTACAAGCCCAACATGACTTCCACTACAGAAAGTATGTCAAGCTGTACCTTCAGCATTTACTGTTGTCATTAACCATCTCACTTTCCTGAAGGAAGCAGTTTATTGAAAAACAAAAACTCTTTTTATTAAGTTTTACCATTCCTTTCAATCACTTCAAATCTTACAAATTCAAGAAGGAGAAGATACTTTGTGGTAGTAATGCATTCCATAATTCTATCCTTTTAAAATTGCTGCATGAATTCAGAGAGAATCAACTTACACCTCAGAGAGACTTAACTTACAACATTTCTCTTCTCGTCTAAAATTTGAGATCTTGAGCATTCTCTATTCTCATGACACATGAGCACAATTCTCAATAAAATAAAACCATTGCCTAAACATGGGACCCAGTTCCATTCATCTTTGAAGCTCTAAGGCTGCAAAGTTTGAATGCATAAACAACTTCTGCCATTTTATCTTATGCTATTCAAATTCCTTCCTCTGTATATAGAACTAGTCACAGCTCCCAAGTGATATGTGCTTCTTTACTGATTAGAAATAAGTTTACTTCTGATGGGTTTGGAAAGGCCGGGCATTTTACATATGTGTGTGTGTATATATATATAAAGCTACGTAATTTAGATCCCATAGAATAAAGAAGTGAGGTATTGATGATTTATTGATTAAGGCTTACATTTGGATGATGTGGAGCAGGAGCTAATATTAATGTAAGACCAGCATATAGACCGTATCTGATGACCATTTACTTATAAATGAGCTACCAGTAAGTACACATGAATTCTTTTCAATATAGTAACATAAAACACAGTAAGTCCTTTTTCTTTATAGTGGTGAGATTGCTTCCATTTCGGCTTCTACCCTCATTTCATTTTCATAGCTTCATTCAGTACATGCCTATTAAATATATTATTATATTTCTTCCAACTTATTAGAAAGACTTATAAGAAATTTCTGGATGTCTTGAAAGCTTTGTAAAGCAAACAATTAAATGGAAAATTGTCCAGAACAGGATCCCAAGAAACTATTCTCAAATGCATTGGGCCTATTTTTATTCATTATTGTACTCACCAAGAGTAGGAATAAGGCCACTGACGCCAGTTGTGCTAACTGCAGATTGCTCTATTTTACATATTCTACCAAAAAAGGTTATTAGTATTACAAAATGAGCATTCAAAAATTAGAAGCTGGCAATATTATGAAAAGAAGCATTAGGAGATTGCTTTAAGGAGGGATAGTAGGGATAGTTTGCATCTTAATGTGTGGATACAAAATCTGGGAACCTACCAAAGGTGGATATCTGAAAGTCTTTGAGGAAAAAGTCCTTATGAAAATATTAGATATTAAATATAGATCTAAGATTCATCAGAACATTTGACAGCACCTTTATATTACCATCACCCAGTAAGATGATAAAAATATCTAAGATGTGTTAAGAGTTTAAGCAAGAACAGCCACAGGCTGATTCAAAAGAATCATAAAAGAAAACCACGAGCGTTGTCCATATCCACTTAGATAGGTTTAACAGCATAGAGGAGCTAAAAAAGACCAACACAGAATGGGTCAGCATGGCAGAGATTAGTTCATGCCCTTGCTGTGAGAAGGATTCAGATGGGACAAGGAGAATGTTTATTTTCTTCTCAGTACCTTGATCTCCAGCAAAAAAACCTGTCAGGAAGGATCTCTCACAATCACTGCTGTCAATCCAATTTTCTCCATAGGTATCTGACATCAGTAGCAAGACATTGCTCTATGTAGTGAAGGTTAGAACTCCCTGAAAAAAAGACCTATTCTATTCTATTCTATTCTATTCTATTCCATTTATTTTCTTATGCTGCAATTAGTATCTTGGTATTTGAATTCTTTCAATAATGAGGTATGGTATAATTTAACCTCTGCCCTAAAAATACTGGGGAAATATGTATGCATCATTTTGGTTTGTGTCATTGAGGAAGGGTCTGTTTTATGGTGTAGCTGGTCTTGCAGATGAAGCTGAAGGTAGTGACCAGGTGTGATTGTCTTCTTTTTTTTCTGCAGTAATTGATTCTATTTTTGTTTCTTTCTCCTACATCTCTCCCTCCAGAATTTTCTCTGTCATACAGGTAGATGTTATTTTGATAGAGGCTGGCAATGAAGCATCTCTTTCAAGCCATAACCTCACATTCTTCATCCTCTAGATTTCAGTTAGCTTGGCTTGAGGCTGCAGAATACAGGGATCTAAGATCTTCAGATTACAAATCAAGGAAAAAGTAGTGTGAAGAGTGCAGAATGAGTTTTATATGACCAGAATTGACTCTGAGTTTCAGAAGATGAGAAACAGGCTAGAGCATCTGGAAAGGTGCAGGTTTCACTCTGCCTTGCTGTAATCTAGTTAACAGAAGTTAGAATAACAAAACAAGATCATTATCTAGTGCTGTTCAACAAAGAGATCTACCTGAGAGCAAGCACTAGTCCCAGATGCAAAGATCTAAGGATCTGCAAACCATCCATAATTATGGACTGAGTTGGCCACTTAGTGCCTCTCTGGGCTCCTCAAGTAGCATCACTTATTTCTTTGCTTCAGCTTCAGTCAAATCTTTATTTAGGAGCTGTTGTCAAGAATAAGCTATCTTGATTCTAATGGGTATGGTTATATGTGAAGTGTACTTTACACTTGCTGTTGCCTTATCTTCACAGAATCACAGAATCGTTTAGGTTGGAAGGAACCTCTGGAGATCATCTGGTCTGAGCCCAGGCAGGGTCAAGGCCGGGTCACCTAGAGCAGGTTATACAGGAACGTGTCCAGGTGGGTTGAACCTCTCCAGAGAAGGAGACTCCACAACCTCCCTGGGCAGTGCTCTGCTACCCTCAATGTAATGAAGTTCTTCCCCATGTTGAGGTGGAACTTCATGTGTTTTAGTTTATGACCATCTTGTCTAACTCATTCTTCTTCTGTGTGTGGAACCTGAAAAGGCAGGTGGGAGACAAAATCCCCATGTGACTTATGGAAATTGAGGATTTGGTAGCAATAGCTCTGCTTCCACTCACTGTTCTTGAGTACACACTTTGAGAGTGAGGGAATTCACACTTCAACACTCAAAGTGCAAGGATATATACACCAGTGATGAGTTTAGGATATACTGGACTGGTTAGAGAGTATAGTAACAAAGAACATCACTTAGTGCTTAATACATACACTTTTGAAATACAGTGCACTAAATCTCTCTTTATTCCCAGAAATACCATAGCAATCTTCCAACAAGGGCTGTCCTCTACCTCTGTTACTCTTTCTGATTTTTTGGCAGTAACTGGAAAATTCTCAGAGTAAAATTCATTTTGCAATTCCATCAGTCACTGATGTGCCTGCTGGCATAATCACCAGTACACTGCATAGACAAAGAAGTAAACTGGTGGAAAGAAGTGTTAATCTATGTCTTCCTGAAACATTCAAACTAATATTGTAGTTTTCAATTCTTTCCACACACCTTTCTACTGTGAGTCTGGCTTTAGCATTCTCCATCTTCTGTACAAAGTTTTTGTCCTTTCTAGCTGCTGCCAGATATTGAATGACTAATGGTATTGTACATTTTTACCAAATAGTTTGAACAGAAGTTAAGATAATCATTTATCTAATTACCTGATGTTGCAAGCTTTTTATTGAACACCACAAGGCTTTGACATGCTCAGTACAACCCATAATTTAGGGCATAATCTCTGTTATTTTTTTAACATACTTACTTTTATACATTATTAATTTTAACTTTTATAGCATATACACATCCACCTTTTTTCCCCCACTGAATTCGAACTATGTTGTCCTTGTATCTGTTCACTATCAGCTGTCACCTGTATTCCTCACACATGAAATTGCGCACCTTGAAGCTTTGTCAATTGTCCAGTTCTTCAGTGTGGATCTGATGCTAAGCTCTCTGCATCTCTCATCTTCCTTTCACATTTATGGCCATTCCTTGATTTTGAAAACAAGCCAGTTTGTTGTCCAGTTGAGAATTACTTCCTTACCTTCTTACCCTGTACATTAATAATGTATTTGGTACTGGATTAAAAGTTTCCTTGGAATCCAAGTGAATAATATATGCTTCTTTACTTTTGTCTGCTTTTGTTGTCATTTTCCCAAAGAAACAAAGCTAGTTTGTTATGCATGATTTCCATTTTGGTAATCTTCACACCAAACTATTAAATATTCTATTTGTGTGGAAGATCTGGGCAGTTTACCAAAATAGAAATGTTCCTCTTGTATTTTTAGATGCCTGTCATAGTGCCATAAGCAATATTTAACATTTTGCAGACAATACATAAAGCAATATGTTTGGTACTGTACCCAATGCAAAAATATGTTTTCACATAACAGAAATGAACTACAGCCTAATAGAGAACAAAGTAGATTCTATTAAGAAATACTTTAAAATGTCCTGAAACATATATTTTGTGCACGAAAATCTGCCAGTCAAGTTTTACATCAGTTACAGTTTCAAAGATTACCCTGGGGTGCGACTCTGTTGTGATGTGAAAACAGCAAAAGAAATATGAGTCTGCAAAAATGTCACAAACACATGAAATCTAAAAAGTACCCATTAAATTTGATGGAAGAATTACTGTTCCAACCTATTAGGCTGTTATATATTTAAAACTGGAATTCCTTTAAGAAGTCTTGCGACTAAAACCCCAATGAATTCCACAGTGATTCATGGTGAAAAGAAGCCTGATTTGAGACTTTTGCCATATCCTATGTTTTACTTCACTGAAAATTTTGAGGACATGTTAAAGGTAATATAGAACTTTGTTAGCAACAAATTATTTTCCTTGCATACTTTGTATTTCTGTTCTTTGTGATTTATTAGTGGATACAGATTTTAAACAATGACAAAAACAAAGAGGAAAATGTAAGCATCTTCATTGTTGGCTTCCTGTAATCCAAGAAACAAAGCCTGAGTTTGTGACTCTCCATGCAGAGAGAGTTGTGTTCTATATGCAAAGTATGGTTTCATAAATGTGACCACTACAGCCAGCTGCACAAGTTGGTAGGCCTCAGAGGGCTGGTTCTCCAGCCATTCATGTGAGTTAATGCTTTTACCACACTGACTGATACATCCTAACATTGCTTCTGGAGGGTTTCTGGCCCCTGGGCACTTCCATCGTGTCAATTGATCTCTTGGACTATGCAAGCCCAAAGCCCCTTGAACCATTACCAGATGGAGTTGTAACTGGGGGCCAAATAGTGAAATGACAGAGCTGTCATCTCCCTCTACATAATCTTGGACCAGCAGATGTCCCTCCTGGCATATTCTCTTTCACTCCCTTCCAAGAGGAGACGCAGTTTGTATTGTATGTTTAGGGGCTTCACTGGTCTCTGGCACTGCAGCAGTTCTTCCCAACAAACCTTTGCTCCACTAAGTATTAATTTTATGGTATCACCAGCACACACTGTCATCTCATTATTGCCTCTCATTTCAAAATAATTTATAAATACCTGGAAAAGATATCTCAGACAGACCACTGTGAAACTCCACTTTTGACCTCTTTTACTATGAACACTGACCATTTACTCTGATGCTCTCACTTTTATCTTTTAACCAACTACTTATCCATGCAGGAAGCCTCCCTTTTTAAGCTATTATTGTTTGATAGATGCAGGGTCATTTAGCCTGCCCTCTACTCCCGGGGGGTTCTAGTTCTTACTTTGTCCCCACAACCCTGTCAGGATTGTATTGAAACAAACCTTAATCATAGCCTAGCCAGAGCTCAGGTTCAAAGAGTGGACCTGGAAGTGGTTTATGGCTGGGCTTGATGATCTTAAAGGTCTTTTCTTACCTAAATGATTCTACGATTCTATGAATCTATAAAGAGCAATACAGCAGATATTGCTTCTGAGATAAATACATACATTTCATAACTTGTGATAGGTCTTTTTTTTCCCAGACATTTTCTTCCACACTGAATCAAGAAGCACACTCTTTTCAACCACCTTTTCTGAACTTTGTCAAAGGCTAACACTGAGCTTAGGCTGAAGCCTCCTAGCATGCTTAAGGTCTCTTGAATAATGTTCTACCTAGGAATCTCCTGGACACATTTCTTTGGAGTCCCTTTTCTATCCTCTGCTTCATCACCCTCTGTAAGCTTTCTAGTTTTTCAAACCTTAAACCTAGACCTTATGACTTGCCCTAACCTGAAGCTGTACTCATGTTACTTTCAAATCCTATGGGCTCTTTAGCCCAAGGGATCATGCCTTAAAAGAGGAGGTACAAATGTAATGTTAATCCTGTTCATGTTTTAATAATCCAATGGTACAATTTACCCCATTAATGCAGAAAATATACATTAACAAACAGCTGAAATTTTTCCTATAAACTGTTTTTCCTACTTTCTGTGGGTCTGTACTCACCTTCTGCATGTCCCAATGGGTCCTAAGATTAACAACTTCCATCTTCCTTAAAAAGATTGCTTCAGAAATGGACGTGTCATTGGCCTCCTGGGTCCTTTGATGGAAAGACTTCAATGTTCACAGTAGGAGTTTCTTTCTCTTCTGATTTGGAATCTGCTTGGGTTTTCTTCATAGCAGTCTGCATCCTTCTCATTGGGTGATTGGATGATTCTCAAGCCTGAAATTTTCCCCACAGCTCCTTTCAATGTAAGAAACCACTGTTACAATGGGATAGTTGTGCTTTTACCATATAAAGTATACATAGACTGTGGTCAACCCAGGTAGGCAATACCCTCTTGACCACTAGGTGATTGTCATACACACACACATACACACACAAAAGAAAACCCCAAATTAAAATCAGCCTATGTCAAGACAAGCCCAGACAGCTCCTGAAACCCAGCACTATCAGGTCACTATCAGTGTCTGGCCTTTTATTTGTATTGACAAAATCCTATTTACTGAGGTACATCTGAAAGCACTGAAAATAACAACACAGGGAATAGTTTCTCATTGCCTTTGCTTTTCTGTGCCTTTTCTTTTATTTGAGAACAAGAGTCATGCTCTTTGGAACAATTTTTCCTTAGTCTTGCCCCAAGGCCTATGTTAGACCATGCTGAACTTGCTTAGGACGCCCTCATGTAATGTGCTCCCTATAAACCAGCTTCCCAAAGTCCTATCTTGGTGGTCTTTTTTTTCTACCTTCAGTCTTACCACCCTTGTAGGCATTGGGGTTTAGAAAACCCTAATTCTAACCTGAATTCATGTCTTTTGAAAATCAAAGTATGCTGTATCAATATCATCATGCCTATCATAATCCACATCCTTTTTGGCTCTTTTGAAATACCAGAATTGCAAATCAGTGTCTTCCTCAACAGAATGCTAACTCTTCCCAAATAAATCAGATCTATCCAGGTGTCTCCTGATTCTGTTTCTTATCAAAGTTTCTAGTAATTTGTCCTGTAGTCATCAGACTTAGATTCCTACTATTTCCAGATTTCCCCTGGAACCTTTTTAAAAAATCGATTTCGCATCTTCTGCCTTCCAGAAGCAAAGCAATTTTAAGCAATAGGTTAAACCCTGCAGTGAGTAATTCAGCTCTTTTGTCCTTGAGTTCCTTTAGAAATTTGGAGTGTATACTATATATTCCTGGTGATTTTCACTTTATCTATTTATTCCATAATTTCTTCAATTTCAGACTGCTCTTCAGATGAGTTCCCTGCCAAGAAGGGTTCTGATTTTGGAATCTTCCCAGCTCCTTCCACAGCAACCACCAATGCAAAGGGTTCATTTAGCTTCTCTGCAATGACCTTGACTTCTCTGAGTACTCTTTTATGCCATGAAAACAAACTAGCCTTACAGATTCTGGCAGACCTCCTGCTCCTGATGTGTTTTGTAGTGAAAAGGATTATTAGTTTTGATTCCTTTGTTAGGTATTCTTCAGATGCTTTTTGGTCTGCCTTATTATGTTTTCACATTTAACCTTGCAGAGTTTGTAACTCTTTCTTCTTGTGTCATTTGAACATGACTTCAGCATTTTCAAAGATAGATTTTTGCTTCTAACAGCCTTACTTACCCTGCTGGTTAGTTACACCAGCCTCCTTTGCCTTTTCTGAAGTCTTTCTCAAGAGAAAGTAGGTACTTCAACTACGATATCTTTAAATAGGTTCGTGGGTGCCTGTACAGAGTTGAGACTCTGAGCTGCCCTTCTCTTCATTTGGCAAACTTCCTCATTCTTACTTTGTTACTCTTTTTTGAATTACAACAGAGCTGTAGGGAAGAAGTGCCTGGATGTGAGCCCCTAGCTGTTCCTTGACCATGATCTAATCTAGAGGTTTTTCAAGGAGATTCCTGGCAGGGTTCCTTTCCTTAGAGCTGGGTCCGTGAATAACAAAGAAATAAAATGTGGGGAGATATGGGGGAATATGTGCTCTTCTAGGACTTTCTGTGTGCTTACTTGCCCTTGCTTTTTCCCCCCTAGTCCTGTGGATATTTAATTCATGCAGCTGCCCTGTGCTCCCCTCCCTCGTAGCACTATTAGTTTAAGTGAACAGTTGTCCCCATTTGTATTTTTGTGGCACTCTTACTGGCATCACATCTGGAATGACAGTTGTAATGAAAGTGATGCTGTGCACAGTCAGGCTGTAGATATGCCTTGAGCTTCCCTGCTAAAACACCAGGGACAACTCCTCATGGCAGGTGTTCAGTGACCCAGATGTGTCAGGAGTCTGGCACACCCAAGGCCAGCGGAGCCAAAGGGAATGGCACAGTATCGAAGCCTCTGCACAGAAGTAACCGCGAGATTGCAGTGAATGATTACAAGACTGAGCAGAAGGAAAGTGTAGGGTTCCCTCTCATCAGACTCATATGAGGGAGTATCAGCGGCCAGTCAGGCTCATAAGAAGATCCATCGCTCAGGGTGATTACCTGCTTGTCTGGATGCACCATACCTTTGTACCCAAAGGTACAGGGAGCTGACTGGCTGGTCCAGGAAATCTGTACCATATCTGTACCATGACTAAAAAAATTCAATTAGAGGATTAAAAAATCAACAACTTTTCAAAATAATGAGGTGTAAAAATAGTAACAGGCAGGGGTTATGCTCGCTTCCTTTCCACGGCACTTTTAAAGACTTTTGTTCTAAGGTTTTTAAACACTTATATTTCTCTGAAAACCAATTCAGAAACCTTTTGATGAGCTTAGGAAAAGATGAAAATACTTCAGCCAAAAGGTGAAATTCAAAAGTGAGAACTTTTCTCTGTGCCATGGCACTTTCCAAGTGAAAATGAGAAACCAGTGAGAAAATTGAAAATTGAAAGCTTGGGTCCTGCCTACCATTTTAATTTAAAAAATACTGTCAAGTGTGAAAATAAACATGTAGGATTAACCTTTTTTGACATATTCTAAATTTGGGATCAAAGAGATAAGCTTGTCACAGTGGGCTCCCACAGAATTTGGGGAGATAAAATTCCTGAGGCTTTGATCAGCTTTGACTGATCCTGAGCTGTCATTCAGTCATTTATATCCCTGGAATATATAGTCATGGTTACAGTATGTTCCTCCTTTAGTATGCACAGATCTCTGCTCTGCAGAAAGGAAAGGATTTTAAGCTCTTTTGTAAGATCACAAATAAAGATTAAGATCTTGCATAGAGTAAATACTGGGTTTTATTTATTTATTCTGTAGCAGTGAGGCACCACTAGGATATGGGTGGGATTTCTCCTCTGTCTGTACACTTGCTATATCCCACTTCCTGCACTATCCATTTTGAGCTATAGCTATCTTACTTATTTTTGTTCTGTGCATTAGTATTTGCCAGCGGGTGGTCATGAGTACAACAGAAATTCTGTGCAAGCAGCTGGTACTTCTGACAAGGTTTTCTTGGTCCTACTGCTGTTGAATTATCAGGAGAATAGAGCAGAAAAACATTTTTAGAAAGCTGTGTTTGATGCCAAGTAAACAAAGACTACCTCTACCAAGAAATCTTTCTTTCCTGGGTACCTGATGCACTAAAACTAGCTAGATATAAATGGTTTTATTAATATTTTTTCAGCTTCCGGCTTTGAGAATAAAAGCATTATCTCTTACAGACCGTAGCACTTCTCATACAATCCACAGCTCATTTCAGCAGCTATCACCTTTCATTTGTCAGCTCAGAAAAATTGACAAACTCAATCCAATGACTGTTATTGACTGCAAAAGCTTCTGTTTTTGTGGTAATTATCTCAGTTCATGCCACGAGTCTGCATTTAAGTGCATAATTCAAATTCTTTTGAAGTTATATGAGCAGTAGCTGTTTAATTCCTCTGTGTTATGCTTGACAAATTTGGGTCCTATTTAACATTTCTAATTATTATTTTTTATCTTCAAAGAAATTATTCTTGTCAAGCTATTCCATTAAAACATAGTTTTGGAGCAAGATTTGACTCATGGAAGCATATTGTTGTCTTTGCATAAGCAGAATTTATGAGTTCAGCTCCTTTCCACAAGAGATTAAAATTTGACTTAGTTTGCTTTGTGATTTTAGAGGCTTTCAGATTTACTTAGTTCACTTTTAAAAAGTAGTTAAAATTCACTTTTTATCTACAAAATCTAGAAAAAGTGTGGGGGCTTTGTAAATGATAACTCATATTTTCACACTAACATTTATTGGCTCAACCTTTTGGAAAACCGTGAACTATCAGAAAATTGGGAATAAAATAATCAGAAGTAGTAATTATGAAAGCACCATGGAAGTAAGAGTTTTGATAAACAAATAGAATAATAGTAACTGAGAGGACATAGGAAATTCATGTTTGATAAACTGCATTTTAAAGTTTATCTGGAGGTACATTTCTTCACTAAATTGAGGGCAATGTTAGTTTTTACAAAAATTGAGGACTTTCTAAATTTGGAATCAGAGTACAGCCAGAGAGACTGCTCTGTCATTAAAAGACTGACAAAGACTGCTTTTTAATTATGAAAAATCTAGAAATATAGGATTCTAAACACGCTGAACTGTAGCCACACCACAAGGTGAACTTTATTTGTATAAAAAAAAAATTTTCAATTTATCTTGATCTTGAAATGAAGGCTTGTAAACTGTAGAAGTGTTCAAACACTCCAGAAAATGAAGGAGGTAGATGATATGATGAAAAATAAGGGAAAGGTCAGCTTGGACTAGTACAGATCACAAGACTCTAAAAAATTGTGTTAACATAATATATATTTATGCTAATATAATATATATAATATGTAATAGTCAATTTTAAGCTAGTGATAACAAACTTTTTTTAATATTTAAATAAAATTTTGAAAAGACAGGATAACTTAATTTTTTTACTTTGCCTCTGTAGTTGATATATGACTGTAATTGTAAATGCTTGGGTATCGATATTGTTCGCTTGACTGATAAGAAGTTAAATAATATAAAGGCCGATAACCTGAAATGGGGTTAGAGTTCCAGACAACATTTTGCAGATAATTTCTTCAAATAGGAAGTACCACAGACTACACAAATCTGAGACTCCAGCATTCTACTGCCTGCCCACTGCCTTTTACACTGTGCAAACATTGTATGGAATACACTGAGGAAATAAAATATCTGTGGATATAGTTTCTGCCTATGCTTAAGGCAATTTGTTTTATATCTTGAATCACGAGAGTTTGAGTCCCTCATATTAGTATTGAGTCCCTTTAATACTATTTTACCTTGCAATTCTTATTATTCATGTAACGGCATAATTTTTTTTAAGTTCTGTTTAGGTCTTGCCTCTAAGATGTCTTTCAGACCGAGTTTACAGGCTAATTATGTATCAAGAAAATATTTTTTATCATTATTACCTGTGTCAATTTTTTTTGTTTTTCAGTGTCTTTTATTATAAAAAAGGTAAATAAAGATAAATATTTTACCTACTCATAAACATTATATATGTCTGCTATGGCAGTATGTCCTCATATCTCCATTTTCCCCCTAACATGGAAGCATCTTATTGCCTTTGTTTCCTTCCATTGTAGTGTTTCACCTTCTGTTGTATTCTTTAAAATCCTGGTGACAAGAATACTGAAGACAGAATTAAAGACATGCTGATGGAAATATCTCATCTTGCAGTGTTTCAGAATAGCACAAAGAGCAAAGATATTTTATTTTTAATAATATACAGAGAATATGAATTTCACCATATGTTTTGGTCAACAAATGTAATTCTTGGGATTCTTCTCAGGATTGAGTTTATGTGCAATTGTCCACTAGAGTGCAGGCTGAGACCAACAAACTCATTTTGTTCCTGTCATAAACTGACTTTGAACCCAGGTGTCTTAATGTACATCGTTAGTACATTAAAGCACTGCACCTTCTAGCTTCAGCTGTGAGTATATATACTGCTATCAAATTTGATGGATATAGCTTGTGAAGCTTAGTGACCTAGGGTGGTGATAATAAAGTATTCTGGAACCTGGATAACATTTTGTTCTGTCACTATGGTTTTCTTGCTGTGGTGACATCAACTAATTTGTACTGCTTTGTAGGAGATTTCTGTATTCGGCTTTTTAGCCAGAGTTTCCATTTCCTTACACTGCTCTTACTCTTCTCTGTCAGAGTGAATTTCTTTTAGAGACAAAATATTGCTCAATATTGATCCCAGTGTGCTAATTTCAGGTTCTTGTATTGCAGATCAGCTGAAGTGCTGTTCAAAGCACTGAAGAATTTTCTAACACAAAATGCACAAAGAAATTGACCCACAGAATATCTTCCAACAAGAATACTCTGTTCCCTAATCCTTTAAAAGACCACTAAAGTCAATTTAACAGACATTGCATAAAAAACCATTTTTATTCTAAAAAGTTGTCCTAACAAGAGTAGCCAGTTTTCACAAAGTTCATAAAATTCTTAGGCTTTTTGGCCTGTTTCTTATTTTTGCCTGTTTAGGACATTCATCTTCTGCAGAAAAATGCTCACCCCAGAGGACATATATACCAGCAGAGTGATTTGGAGTTCTCCTTCTTACTGTCCCTATAGAACCTATTGAAGTTTTTGCAGAAATAATAGGGAGTTTTTTAGTTTACTTTCCTGTAAAGGAGGAATATCGCATATCAGTTCCCTTTTGCTTCCTCAGTTTTGAAAAAAATAAAGCACATCTGTTATTTAATTTTTTTATCTCCCCAGGCTGCTGTGAAGGCTGGCTTCAAAAGACAGTTTTTCTTCAGTACTTTGAACCCTAAAAACATTCTGTTGTATTCTGAGAAATAAGAATTGGACAAATCTTGACTAATGTCTGTCTTCCCTTTCCACAGTCTATAGCCCATCCACTTTTGAATTCCTTAATGATCCCTACTTCAAAAATCACATCCTGCTCTTTGCCTTCTTTACCTAATCGTCTCTTTTGTATAGCTCAGAGCTGCTATGGCTCCATGCTAAAACTCATTTACTGTATACTGTCTTTGCCTGAGTCAATGTCTTCCTAATGTGAATATGTTTTTATTTATAATGGTTTTAAAGTTACAATAGCATAAAAAGTATGGATACAAACTGAAGGATAAAAAAATAATCTTAGTAGTAGCAAGTGCTCAGTTTGGGCTATTGCAGTCTGAACAAATCATGTTTGTCTGATGTAGACAACTAAAAGCAGAATCTCATAATAGGAAAGTGCCAGGAAATATTGAAAAGGAATCATGCTGTCAACTCTGCTTATGAAATAAATTAGGTTTACTAATGGTTATATTTCCCCTCGTATCTACAGAGGGAGCACAGAGTTCCTGTCTTCCAAGTTAGGATGTCAAATGTATTTCCTGACAGCTCCAGCTCACTTTTCATTATTGATAAGTTAGAGCAGTGTGGCTGTTAGCTGTTCTTGTGTAATTAGTTCAATGAGTTTAGGAAACAGCCAGAATGCAGAAGAGATGAAAAGTAGTCACATATAATATGATAGTGGCACCTGAGCTCCCTCTGCCCTGATGCCAAGCTAACACTCAGGATGTTACAAAATGAAGGTGCCTTGTGTTTCACTGTTCTCTTGGTGTTATGTCCTAGGGACAGAGTAGTTATCCTCCCACTGAGGAAGGAAAATGTGTTTGATCCTAATTTGGGGAATTGGGTGTATTGGCAATTTGAAAGGCAACTAGGTTGAAGGGATTTCATTATGCTGAGGTGAGACACAGGACAAACCCAGAGTGAGCACAACAGCTCATTTGATTTTTTAAAATTAGTTTAATTAGCCAGTGTATGTGAGAATACCGAGATATTGTCTTCCCCCCACCCCCGACCCCAATCCACAGGTTAGCTGAAGGGGTAGTTCATGTCTTATCACAGAATGGATTTAGCACATTCACTTAAAACCTTCCATGCTACATCCCATATAAAGATGTAAGAAAATGATTCTGTATAGCAGCTCTTATATGAAGGTTAACACACTGTAGTAATGAAATCTAAAGATACAGTTAAGATAAATGACAGGAAATTATACATAAAAATAGGAAAATTCTCTGTAGCCAAAATCTAAAGCTTATCATAAACAAAAAGAAGGTTGGACAGAAGTTCCACTGAATTAAAAAAATGAGTATAAGTGGAACTTGTATCAGGAGAAGAAAACTAACAGCAAATTAGTTTGCGCAACTATGAAGGGATACGTGTATTCAATATCATCTGTATGGAAGAGTAAAAATTTCTGTCTTCAGAATGTATCTGATGTAATGATTACAGATAATGTTATTTTCCAGTTGGAGTTTTTGCTAATTGATACACTGCAAGAGATTTGGGGACTTGGAGAAAATTCATGATGTAGTGTGAAAAGCTACTACATCATCACAGGGAAATCTTGCCAAATCAGAAGGGATGGAAATAGAAGATACTCTTCTTAGATATTAAAAATAGCCTTGAAAATTAAGGGGAAGGTAACAGAAGAAATACAAAGCTGTGAAGTATATAGGCAGCTGCTGAGTCCAGAAGCAGCATGCCAAGAAAGTGAAATTTTATACTGAAAGCAGAAAATTAATTTCTCACTTCTAACTAGGGAGTATCTGTGATTGTGACTAGTATGGGTGGGCGAAGAAGGTAATTCATGTTTTGGAAGGAATCACTAGGATTGCCAGAAGACTTGTAGTTTGAGATTTTGTGTCTCAGTTTACTTTCCAAAGGACAACTTAGCAAGATTATCTGTGATTTCCAGTTGTGGATGGAGATAGGAAAAAAGATGATGTGCAATATCTTCCATTTTTCTAGCACCTGTGTCCTGTTGTCCTGGTTTTAGCTGGGATGAAGTTACATTTTTTCTTTGTACCTGGTACAGTGCTGTGTTTTAGATTTGGTATGAAATTGTATGAGATTGCATAAAAAGGGGGATTTGGATGCAAGGGTGAGTATCAATGGAAAAGGAGTTTCAAAATTAGAGGACTGGTCAGAGACAGATACAAACATCAGGAAAAAACAAACAGAGAAAACATCAGCAAATAACACAAAGTATACAAAAAGAGCAAATCTAGCTGGAGAATATACTGATACCAAAGAAAAAATGAGGTGATCAAGGTACTGCAAAGACAATATTTACTTACTTATAGCTACAACCATAAGTATGAATCAAACAAGAAAATTGTCAAAATTAAGAAATCACCATATGTCCATAAAATTTTTATGTGACATGAAAAATTGTGTACTTTAAAAAATTAATCAGAAGGCTGTTTAAAGGGAATAATTTATATACTCATTTCTGATCCCAGACAGAATAAAGTGCAAAAATTCTGAATTTGGGGAATTTTGCAGAATTTTCTCTGGAAGACTGAGAATGTGATACTCAAAATAGTATCTCACTTGGACAGGAAGAAAACTTAAATCTAACACTAGTCTCTAGTTTTCAAGGAACAGATGCTATAGAAAGGTAACCTAATAAACAAGCCATCAAAATCTAAGAATAGAGAAGAGTAATGATTTCCTATTAGGACATGAAATGCATACAAATACCTTAATATTGGCTTGACTGATTCTGACAGATACCATGCGCAAGAATCTCTGGCATTCAATACTTATAAATCTGTAAAAAGGTAGACATCTGAACACAGATTTCAATGTCCTGAATTTTGGCACCTGAGTTTGAAAATACTGAATTTGCAAGAGGCTTCCATCGGCACCATAATTACCATATCATCCTATTTGGTTTTAATCAAAGGCTGGTAATAAGTTGCATTTCTTATCATCTTTATGAATAAGTAGTTCCAAAACTGCATAGTATAAAGAATTATAAGCTAAAGGTAAAAATCCTATAGTAATTCTGACATACTTACGCTCCCTTCAGAAAATGCTACAATATAAAAATCTAACAGTTTATTGCAGTCTATTAATGGGCTGGTTTGCTAACAAGCTTCTGCAGCTAACCCTGTTTAGGTCTTCCAGTAAGGGGGTTCCAAAATAGGACTTTGTTCACAGTACAAAGCCTGACATTGCAACAAATGTTATTTGAGCAGTGTGGAAGCCATAACTTCATATTCTTTATTAGATTATCTATAGAAATTCAGAACTGCAGCATATACCAGCAGCTGCATTTGTATTTAATGTGCTCCTCAGACTGTAAGCAAGTATGGATGGAAAAGTTTAACTCAGGTAGAAATTCCTCAGGAAAAATATTTAGAAGATGGGTCTTTCCTAAAAAGTAATGTTCTCTAGCTATGAAAATTATTCTCTCCAAGAGCAATCACTTCTCTGTAAGATAGAGAAGCTATAAAGACATACTGTCATATTTATTTGTCTTTCTCTTCAAACTTAGTAATTAGTTCCTGAAAAATTCATTCTATTAGAAAAAAAAGACAACAGCTCATTAGCAATTTCTTTTTAGTTTTCCCTTAAGTTTTGAGATTGATTTCAGGGTGGACTACCAAATTGCATGCTCCATATTCTGCCAAATAGCAAACATTACTCTCTGAGCAACAACTTATACATATGGTACATTTGAGCAGAGATCTTGCTTGCCAGCAAAGTTAAAAGAGTCTGTTGGCAAGCAGCAAGAAAGCGGGGAGGGGGGGTCTGTAAACTGGGGGTTCCCCAAACTCGACTAAGTTTGCTTTTATCAAAATTGACAAAAGGTAGATGTGAATGTTTCATAAGAAGTAAGCTAAAAATATAAGCAACTTGACAGATGGTTATATCTTTAGCATGTCTTTGAAACTTGTATCACTTTTCCTTAATAAGAGTATCTAAAGCATTTGTAATCAGCTCAGATTGTTTATTGACATCTGTCCAGCAAAGTCATGATAGTCCACACTCAGGACCTTGTTAGGAAATGAGACACAAACAAAAATAACTTATGAAAGATTACCTGAGATGCTTGAAGCTTTTTAACATACATCCTCCTTCTATGGAACAAGAGAGGAATGTGCAAGCACAGGAGTAGAATTCAGACATAAATTTAAAAGAAATTTGGTCTATTTGAATGCTTGTCTGTCTTAACAGGGGCTTTGAGTTAGACCCCTCTAGTTCTGTCACAGAGATCTGAATGGTTCTGAGGCAGAGGAAAGGTGCAAATAAGCTTCTGGATCTCAGAGTTAATGGAGAGGAGGATTCAGACAGCTGATCCAGGATGGTTGCTGCTTTTGCAAAGCAGGCAACAGCCAGAGAAGTCTTATGGAACCTGCCAGGCAGCATGATTTTGTCCCACACCTGTAGTAAGTCAAGCTACCTGCCCTCAGCACAACTCTGTGTTTAGAACACAGAATCCTGGCCTAAATCTTGCCTAGTCCAGGTGTACCCTTCTTGCCATGTGTGCTTAAAGAAAGAGGCGTTATGTCAGGTACAACAGTACATTGTCAGAGGAACAGTCACGACTTGGCCACAAGAGAAGTTTTCAGTATAACTCTTTGAAAAAACCTAGGGGAAATAAAAATGTAGCAAGGGTTCCAGAAGATGTGTCACTTACCAACATTGCAGCAGTCTACTAACTAAAATTCCACAAGAAGTTTTCCTCCTCAGGCCGTATATCACTGCTGTATTATAAGTAGTAGTAGTTAGTAGATGTTAAGGGTTTCTGAATCCTAATTATGAAAAATAACAAATTTGGCATGGATAATTGTAGTGCTACAATTTTAATTCATACTTCAAGAGTGCAGAAACAGATATAGAGATAGTAGAGAACTTTTTGAACTGAATTATGCTATTTTTTTTCCTCCAGATTAATTGAGTGTTCTTTAACTGTCTTCATGATCAACCATGAAGGTCAGGCCTTTCATTTCTCCTTCAGGCTCATGCTTTTCTGAGTGATGCTACTTTCATTAAATTTGTTTTCTTTTTCTTGCATTTAAATAGTTCCTTTTCATTCATTAACAAATCATACATGAACATTTGTTGTCCATATGAAATTATGCCAATAGAAGTCTTGAAAACTGAAATAGCTATGTTTTCCCACTCTGAGGGCTGGAAAACTTGTCAGTTGAAGTATAACAGGTTGCTTTTGCCAAGTTTTCTGGTTACAACTGAATAGGAATATCTGTGAAATTAAGTAACATTTTCATATTTGATAGTTTGTCAGTTGTCTAAAAAAAAAGCTAACTGATACAGCAATCTTAATATGAAAACATATTAGCAATATGCTCCTCTGTGTTGATCACTGCCGGCATCTCTCTGATTTGCCATAGCTTCAAAAATAACTATGAGCATTGCAGGTTCCTTGGCTTAGCCATCTTCTTGCACTCATGTTGGTGTAGTAAGGTACCCACTTGTGCAATTCGGTGTGCATATAGTCAATAAGGGGGAACTATCAAGACAGCTCCTGAGATGGGACTGCTGTGTACCAAGTTTCCCAAAAATGTCCTGTTTTCCAACCTGAAGCATCCTCCTGGATGAAGAGAAAGATTTTTGACCAGACTGCAGGAAACCATTCTCTCAGCCATGTCAGTTGACCACATTCAGATCAGTGGTGCAGCTCACATGCAGTGCAAACCCACAGCTTGCGCACACAAACCCCTCTTGGGGATGCTCTCAAAGGCAAGTGTTTTCCTTTTGTCCATCACGGAGTTCGCTGCCCCTGTCACTGCCTCCAGTGGGAACCGAATTGGTCACGTTCGGCTGGGTTTGGGCAGTCTTCACTTGATGCCTCGCAGCCCCGTGGAGCGAACATGTGTACCTTGCTCCCATTTGAGTGCTTCCAAAAAGGCATGCCCTAGTGGCAGCCAGCCGGCCAAGGTAGGCAGCTTCTCACACAAGAAACCCAAACACACCATACGAACATTTAATATTTATTATTATACCTCTTATTTTGCACTGTAATGGGATACATATATATATATATATATATTGAGCTACCTGTGCATATCCTGGGAGACTTCTACGACCTAGCAGCAGCTGGAGGTATATAAACTATAATAAATAAACCATAACTCAATTTCCCCATCAATTTTATATCCAGAGAACAAATAAAACCTCAGATTTTTCGACGTTTTAATATGTTAATGG